>NDGM011212745.1:1672-14796 GCA_002564305.1 Octomys mimax | reverse complement strand
TAACTTACTTCTAACTTAACTTACTTCTAACTTAACTTACTTCTACTACGTACTTACTATTACTGGAAAGATCCCCAAACAGAATTTCAGCAACAGCATATTTGAACTGTCTTGCCTTAGGGCTTAAAGACAGTCTCCATTTGTTTGTAAGGGTTTAGCTCAAGACCAAAGAGAGCTAAGCTTCAAAGGTGGAGGACAATTATACAACATAGATGACCTCTCCATCTCTATCCCCACTAAGGAGCTTTATGGTAGAATACTATTGAGGCTCAATTTTCTAGCAAAATGAGATTATGAGCTGTCCAAAACAGGACCCAGATTTCTCAAAAAAAGGTGATGTATCTGTGATATAGCTTAACTCTAGGACAAAGGTAAGTGTCTTCACAGAGAACCTAGGCAGTCTGTCATCTGGGATCCTCTAGAGTTCAAAGGGCAACTGAGGAATTTCTTGGCAATGGCTGGCTTCAGCCACATAAGGATACTCCACTTTGACATAATAGTCAAACTACTATATGAATTACCTCAAAGATCAGAGACCAAAGCTCTAAAGTAGACAAATTCTGCTCAGAAGTTTTTAAAGCCATAAAACAGACCTTGGTTCTGGCCTCAGTAGCCCAGATCTAACTAAGCATTTTTTTCACCTGTGTTTGAGGGACAGCGGGAAGTCACATGAATACTACTTCAACATCTAGTTTGAGAACCACGAACAGTTGCTCATTTTTCCAGGCATTTAGCATCTAGTTCAAATGTACACAAGTACAAAAGTCATAAAATGTCCCATTAAAGAAATATCATAACCTTATAACATTTCCATGTTTCAACTTAAATTTATGAACATTTGAACCCACATTTTCACAAAACCATGTAAAAGACAAAACATAAGCAATTGTAAGGAATTTTAACAAAATTATGTGCCAAAACTGTATGAGGCAAAGTATGAACAATTATGAGCAATGTGCAAAGACATTAACATTTGAAGCATAAAAATTTGTTACCTAAGCAAGTCCCAATCTAGAATTTATGAAAGAATAGCAAACTCGTATCTCTGTCTAATGATCTCAGTGGAAGCCTCCAAATGATACAGGAAGAAAACTGATCTCCAGTCAAATGATACAGGGAACCTCCAAATGACACAGGGAAAAATGACCTCCCAACTTGACCTGTAAAAGTTCGTGTTCTCTAAAACCAAAGAATGAATTTTAGGAACAAATGGAGGTTATAAGCAGAGTGTTTTTATTGAGAGAAAGAAAGCTCCTGTCCAAAAGATGGAGAGGATCTCTTCCTATTGGGGGTTGGGCTAGTGACTCACTTGGGTCTTTCCAGGTGATTGATTCCTATTTAGAATATTAATCCCAGGTGCTACCCTTTTGGCATTTGTTTGCTTTAGGTTTTTAGGTCTGGATCACAGCAGGGGCATTCTTCCCTCCCATAGTTGTCTTTGTCTCCTGTGTTATCTCCTTCTAGGGCCTGGCCTTGTCTGACTGCCTATATTTTTATCTCACTCACCTGCCTGCAACACTTCCACCCATTTGCCGATATGTAAGGAATCTACTTTGCACTGACACTTTCATTGGGTATGCATTGACACTTTTATTGGGTGGATATACCAGGCCAGAATAGGCTCTAGAGGTCATAAAAATCCTTCTGAAAGAAGTAATCCCTAGGTTTGGACCACCTACATCTCGCCAGGGTAATAATTGATCATCTCTTGCATCACAAATCACACGAAAAGTGTTCAAGGCTGTGGGAATTAATTATTTTCACCACACTGCATGGAGACCCTAATCATCAGAAAATGTTGAGAGACAAACACTTAAACCTTACACAAGCTGTGTCAAGTACAGCACCATAAGGTAGAACTTTAGAGAAACACAAATTTTCATTTCTTAACACTAGACCTATTGTATCAGAGTAAAAATGTTGAAGCCATGGCATTTTTTAAGAGCTTCCTCAGATAATGTTTATAATACTAGTTAGAGAAGTACTGGCTATAAGTAATTTACTTTTTCTACAGATATTTATGCTGCTTCACTTGCATGCATTACTTAAGTCACGTTTTCTCTCACTACTTATAATTTCCACCTCTACTATTACTATGGGATTGCTTTAGGAGATAAAGTCCACATTTTTATGTACAGCAAACGAAGAGTTGCAGAGTACATACTTCATGGCAAATTAAAAACAGCTACATTTCTTGAAATTTGTAGGAAGATGTCTTCAGGATAAGTCTTCCCTGACAAAAATATGACAAGAAAAGAAAGGTGGTTTAGGTATGACGGGAAAGCAAAAAGAACTACGCAGAGATAAATCCACATTCCCGAATTTAAAGAATATGAACTTCAGGCTAGGTGCCTCCCACTGAAGTCTCCATGCCTGATTGACAGGGATGACTAACAAGGTGATGAGTCATCCTAAAAGCTCCCAGCATTCTTGCCTGTCCCAGAATGCACTCTGATCTTAATTATGCGTATGTGATGTAGTACATATCCAAAACCCTTAGGCTAAAGGTCACTGAGGGTACGGCCAGTAGATACAACTCTCATATGCCCTTGCCTGAAGTGTCAATAATCATTTATTTTTAATTTTTTATATCTCTTAGGACAGGGAAGGAGGAATGCTCCTACAGTGCTGTTCACGTGGACAAACTTGATTTCCTCAGCTCCACTATTCAAAGTGCACTACTAATTATGTCTTCTATTTTTCCCTACATTCATTTGGTTAAAACATGATCACCTTCCAAGAAACAGAATTTTCTGTACTTCACTGAGAAGCCTTTCTAGCTATCCACAGGGGGAGTTGAGTACTTTTGGCTTTTCATGTTGTCATACATTTATCATTAAACTACTAAATTTTATTGAACTCTTTTCTTATTTATCTTTCACTAAAAAGACATCACCTCTTTATAGTGACTCTATAATTTGCTACAGTATTGTTCAAACAGCGGGTAATGAAAAAACATTATTTAAACATCAATAATTGAAAAAAGAAAACATTTCAAAAATGGCTATATTTTTCTAAGTTTGATCTAATGGAAATAACAAAAGAATAGCTTTCTTTTTGTTTACTGCTACTTAGTATTAAATCAACCAAAAATTAGACTGAAATACAGTCTGGGTTTTAAGATAATCTCTGAAGAGTTATAGCTAATGGCATTATGGAAAAGCCAGTAAAAATGTAAGTGGAATTAAAATTAAATATGGAACATGTTTTTTAATAGACCAAGATATTTAAGGTTTACACAAGTCTCCATGTGAGTCCATGCACAGGCTATGACCATCTGTTCTTTTCTTACTTCACTCAGTGCACTTTGGTGGTCTCCAAGGAGGGAATACTACTGTACATGAATCTTAGCACCAGCTTTTCGATAATTAAAAATGATCAAAGTGCGATGGACTGCTAAATATAAACAGTACTATATAAAGACTTCTGGCATAATAGAGAGTGAATAAACCATGTCTAACTAGTCTGGGTACAAAGCACAAAGAAATATCAAGAAAAGTAGAAGCTTCTGTTGAGAAACAATTGAAGAAATTCATAACTTAAAGTGTTTCTCTTCAATTGCATTTTTCATATTGGGACAGTTCCATGAGATATGATGTTTAGTTTTTAAATTTTATTTGCTCCTACTGTTAATTTCTCAGGTGAAGACATAATCCTTTCTGACACTAAAATTAGCTTATATGAAAATACTTTTGATACACACTCAGAGTTGTGACTTCAGGTGAGAAATACGCAGCAGGAACAAATGAACTCTTAGCAACAGAAAATTATTTTCATGTAAATATCCCCGCAGTGATGGAAAGATGAGACAAGAGAATTACAGGACACAGAAGGCTTATGAAAGTATTATTTTATAATATTGAATGATTTTCTATGTTTTCTTATGTAGAAGAATCAATCAGAGGATTTTATAAATATATTCCAATGTCTCTCTGTAAATATCACTAAACTAGTTCTCCAAGAGAAATGGCACTCACTTCTATTATCAAATCAAATATAACATCAGGAGGCATGCTTGTTCAGATAGTTTTTGAAAATCAGAACTAAAAGCTGTTCTATGGTTTAAGCATTTAAAATCCAATAAATAAATATATTCAGGAAAATGAGAACTTGATAGGAATGGCAAAATGTTTGTGTTCATCTGGTTTGTATAATACTGTTTCTTTTCAGGAAAAGAAAAAAAAAGAAAGTCTAGCTATCTAGATTATGTATAGATGTACAGCTAGTCAAATTAAAGTAAGATAATCAACAGACTAAAGCTACAGAATAAATCTTACCAGTCTCCTAAAATGTACTGTAACCTATGCATTTGTTAGTTCTTATGGGAGGTGTCAGAGTTTTAGGTGGATGTCAGTGTATAATAACATCTGCCTCATATCATTAATTCTCTGATATTATTACATGCTTCTTGAGTAAGTAACAAGAAAGCATGTGATTATGTTGTGCATAAAAATATATAAAACGAGGAGTATTGGTTATACCATATTTAGTTTTGTAAATTGTTTTTCAAAGTTCCATGTCATTGACCTGCGTAAGATGTAGGAGCTTCAATTTTAGTACACGTGTTGCTGAAGCAAGCACTGGAGCCTCAATTTGATTCCAATAAGTGGACTATCACCTCTTCCTGACTAAACCTAGTTCCTTCCCATTGAAGCCATAAGTGAGATTTGGTTGGTCAGCCTCAATAAATAAGCATAATTCTGGATTATAGTTTAAAAAATATCATGGTTACTAGTTATGGTGGTGTACACCTGCCATCTGCATAATAGAGAGGCTGAAGCAGGAAGATATCTGTGGGTCTGAGACCAAGCTAGGGCTGCATAGTGAGATCAAAGCCAGCCTGAACTTCATAGCATGACTCTGTCTCAAAAATAATAAAAAATATAATCAAAAGATAAAATGTCTTAAAATAAATCAGGTTTCTGCCACTTACTGAGAGTGTGTCTGGAAAAGATCACCAAATCTTTCTGGCATTTGTTATCTTAACCATAAAAAACAATGCCTTAAGAGAACTTCTCTGTCAGATAAATGAAATGATGCTATCCCTTAAATAGTTCTGATTCATTTTAAATGTCATACAAATAATAGTTGAGGAAATTCATATTGTATGAATATATCCAGAGAAAGAGGCTCTATCTCTTTATCTCTATCTATCTATCTATCTATTTATCATTATCTATACAACAAAATCATTTATTCACTAACAACAGGTGCATATATCATGTATGTCAGCAAAGATGACCTATTCAAGAATAATGGGTTTCACTTAAGTGCCTAGAAGAACTATGAGCTCTCATATCCTGACAAATACTTTAGGTCAGGAATGAAATGGATTATATAATGTTCTAGGGCAATATTTCACAAGATAGGACTTCGTAGGGTAAGTTTGCTATTATTAAATTGTAAAGATTTGATTAGAACCAAAGAGAAAAAACGCAGGAAATAACTTCAGAAACAGAGGCAGAATTTAGTTTGTTTCTTGTAACAACTACAGAGGAGAAAGATGAAAAATTGTTCCATACAAGCATATAACCACATATTTCATGTATGCTTATAAATTGGATAAAGAAAAATTTACTGCCCATACTTCTAACATATCACACTCAATGGCATGGAAATTGACACCCTCTTTGTCTCTCTTATGTCTCCTCCTCTCCTCCCTCCTTACCTCCCCTGCCCTCCACTCGCTTCTTCTCTCACCTTTTGTTATACACAAATAATTAAATTTATTATACATTTTATCCCAATCTAGTTTATCTCCAATATTTCTGACTTCTTTCATGTTTACTAGAAAATACTATCAAATTTTAAGGTCCTATTAGAAAACTCCTGAGCATCTCCCAATGGAAAGACACTAGGTTGGTCTCCATACATTTCGTGGTGAGTATCAGAGCCATATTCCCTGCCTTCTCAATGCTTACAGGTCAGTAAACAAATAAGGAATAACACGTCTAAACAGGTACGAAAGTACACTTCTAAAATCTATTAAGTATGATTGAGCAAAAAAAGAGCATAAAAAAGAGAAAAGATAATTTGATGCGTTTAAATAAAAAGGGATGTCTCTGTAAATGTGGTGTTAGTGACATTTGGAGGACTCAGATGGAGGAATGGGACATAAAGATTTGCAGAGGAATGTTGTGTGAAGGGGAAGCAGAAAATACCAGCATTTTAGGTCCGACAGAGTTTCACCTTTTCCCATCTCCTTTTTGAAAAATGTACAAAATAGGGTCAATATTTCCAAATAATAATAGCTCAGGGGAATGTGGGAAGATATGAGATACAATGTTATGCAGGATCTACTTAAAATCACACTTTGTGATCTTGATCAGAAACAGAGAATCATGAAAATGGGTTAAAAGAAGAATGAGGCCCCAGTTAGCTGGTCTTAAAAGCAAGCACTTGTGAGAAGATGCTTTGTAGAGGGAGATCACCTGTGTCTGACTTAATGCTGACCAGTCGTTGATGGAGAAATCACATCAACCCATGTTCACATTGGCTTTACTGTTGGCAGTACCTTGCCGCCACTGCATATTTTGAAGGAATAATAATATGGTGACTCAGAGGAAAAGGACTCTGATTACCCTCCACCCAGTTTTGCTATGAATGTAAAGCTGCTCTAGAAATTTGTAATATTAAAAAAGGAAGGACAGACCAGCCAAATAGCTTAGCAAACTAAAGGGTATGCTTAGGTAGATGCAGTGGCTGGAGTTTGATTAATGGCATGCCATGCAGGCCCTGCCCCCCCTTGGGGCATGCTGAGACAGCAAATAAGACTGGGCATGGTGACCCAGGCCTGTTATCCCAGCTCTTGGGAAGCTGAACACCAGTGGATGACTATGAGTCCAATCTACATAGTGAAACCCTTTAGATCCTTACTAAAATACAAAAAAAAAAAAAAAAAAAAAAAAAAGGAAGATTGTGCTTCCAGCAGTACTTTGAAAACCAGAAACAGATACAACTATTGATGGAGTCAACCTCCATGACTATCAGGTTATCGCACCTTCCTTTAAAGAGAATAAAGTCATTGTACATGATTTTTAACTCAGAAAATATATTTTAAATTTATAAGCTCTGATAATATAATTCTCTGGTAAACTTCACCTATATTTTGGTTATAAAACTAATATAACTAATATAAAGCCACATAAATCCAAATAAGTAATAGCATGAGCATTTCACACATTTAAAAGTCCATTTTTTTTTGTAAACAGTGAATTTCTAATCTCTGTGTTTGATTTCTGCACTGAAAGGTCATATGAATTCACATGAATAGAATTGCATGGGAGTTTAATCACTAGGAAATAAGCTTAATTTTTATAATAAGTTTATGCTAAAATACAGTCCCTAAAAAGACAGAAGAGTTTGCTTCTGTTTTTGGATTTCCTTCTTTTCCTATATCTAAAATGAAAATTCAGAGGAGCAATGTAAGTCTGAAAACCAACTGTTTTCTTTAAAGTGGTTTAGGCATGAAACACAGGTTCTTATTTTGGTTTTTGCTTCATCATGGTGGGATGTCTCCCTTATCCACAGAAAGATTGACTTAGATCCCTGTGTATTTGCAGTGCCTTAGAAGAGGAGCACAAAATGCAACCATCCTACAAGCAAGAACTAGAAGCTTTACTCTGCACAATTGTTTATCTTCTGATGGCAAAGCACACAACAGACTACGAAGAAGATTCATACACATTGCATTTTCTGGGCATTTGAATCTCCCCAATTGTTTAGTGGGAGCACATGAACTAAGTCATTAGAAGAAAAGGAGATGAGTGGATCATAAAGAAAATGTACAGCCTCTGCCAAAAATATTCTAAATGTTGAACATTGTGATTATTATCTTTTTCTGTTAAATATCTTATCATTCAAAATATTTATGCTTTATATATGAGACATAATCTCAGAATTTCATATAGATCCTATCCCCATACCTAGAAATAATTTTGCCTTGATACTTCATCATTTTCAAACTTCTGCTTGGAGCATTTCTTGAAGAAATTTACTCTTCTCTAGTTGTTCTTTTATACACCATGAAATCACATATCTATATAGATTCTACCTGTATTCATTTATAAACTTTTATACAGGAAAAACTTATTATTCATTTCATGAATATTGAATACCTACAAGATTTGAAATAACATGATATTAAATATTTCATATGGTCTCTTCTTCAAAGAAGACATACTTAAGTCCTGGTGAGATAGCTCAGCAGTCTAAGAACCTCCATGACAAGTAGAATGACCCAGATTTGATTTGTACCTCATGCTGTACTGGCTACAGAAACCAGGTGTGGTGGCATACACCTGTAATCTCAACCTTGGGGAGAATGAGATAGGAGGATCACTAAGAGATTGAGCCGTGTAGTGAGACCCTCTACAAATAAGTAAGTAAGTAAGTAAATAGAAAAGGAAGACACACTCAAAATTTTCAGAAATGGGAAGCTGGGGAGATAGATCAGTAGAATGAGTGCTTGCCTGGCAAGTACAAGTTATTGAGTTCAATCTCCAGTTCCGAAAAAAACAAATTCTCAGAAATGAAAAATGTTTGTTTGTAACATAAGAATGTAAACAGTATCACTGTTTGTAAAATTGAAGGGTTTTGTGCAATGAATGAGCTGTGGAGAAAGTTCCCTAAAGACTTAGTAATTAAAGTATCTTTTCTGGAGAAAGCCAGGGTTATCTACACAAAAGGAAGTTAGAGGTAGAAAAGACTGTTTCTTAGAAAGGGAATCTCAGGTTTCCTAGCCTCTCCATGAAGTGGTGAATAGAACTGTGATATGGAGAATCCTAGGGAGCTGAATGAGGATAGAAACCAGAGGACAAGGGCATGAAATGGGCCCCAGAGCCTGGGTGGGACAGTGGAGGGCTATTGTTTTAAAGGGCTACCTCCTTTAGGGCTATTGTTGGTTACCACTGGAGCAGTGGATCCTATGGAGGTATTTAACCCCACAAAAGAGCTGTTTTCTACTTTTAGAAGAGTCTTTTGACAAGTGTTGAAAATATTCTCTTCAGGGAAAACATACATCATGGAGATTTGCTCTTTTCTAGTAGATTAGGTAAGAGTTAAATTTTAATGGATTGTTCACTCTTTGGGCAGTACTGGTATAGGAGTGATATGAGACCTCCAAATGATAGGAGGGAAATATTAAAGCTCTCAGCCTGCTAGATGTCTGCTATACCAAGTCTATCCGCAAAGAATAGATTCTGAGAAACAGTGGATGTTAAGAGTAGGAAAATATATTGTGGGAAATACAGCTCCTAAGAGAGACAGGAGGGGGCCAGTAGAGTGCCCATGAGCCCATTTCGCCAAGAAAGTTTATAGTGCAATATTGAAAGCTAGCCACAGCATCATGCACTGGGTGCAAGTGGGTCAAAACAATGATCAACTAATAAGATTATAAGTATAGTTCCTTAGGTAATGTTGATCCAAAAGGAAACAAGTCACATAACACACACACATGGAAAGAACAAGGGCATTTCCTGGAAGGAGTAAATCATGCTTGCCCACCCAGGTGACTGATGTTTATTGAAAATATTGCTCATTTCTCAGAGACTTATGTAGGCATGGCCATTCCATCTATATCATGAAGCCTGGCCTCCAACAGATGAGGCCCAGCCAATTGTGAAGTGTTCTTATTTTCTGCACTGACTTCCTCCAAGACCTTTCATTGTCTGACTCCCTGCATATTTCTACCTGACTTATTTCTCCGTAATACGATTGTTATATCACTGAACATTTGATATAAACCTTTAAAACACACACACACACACACACACACACATATATATATATATATATATATCACATTTTCTACATATTTATAACTAATTCATTCTAAAACCAACCCAACCAATATAAAACTTAATATAGTATTTCTTACATTTTATACACTCAAAAATATTTGCAGGCTAATATTCATAATTTTCAATTTTCACAAAGTAATGAAAGATGATAACTTGAGGTTTTTTTAAAGTTCTTTCTTTAATGATATTATTTAAATTGGAAACAAAGTAATATACAGATGGATGTTATATATGAACATTTACATATATACACAAATCTGAGAATCAAAATGAATTTGAATGCACTACTCTGACTCTATAGGGAAGCAGGACTGAAAGGGTCCTCCCCTTGCACTCCCCTCCGCGTACTGTGGCCATAACTTCTTGTTCTGGTACAGATAGGATTAGCAAGTATGTCCTTTAAACAAAGTTTATGTCCTCATAAGGTTCTAGCTTCCTTCAAGACTGTTCTTATTGATTTGTTTTGCTCCTGTACCCTTCCAATTCTGCCCAGCTCAGTTTCTAAAAACCAACCCTCTCAGCCAACTGTCTAAAGCCAGAGCCTTTTCTTTGTTCTGATGCTCAGATATTTGGACATCATAAGGTCAAACTGAGCTGGTATGCACCTAAAATGCAATAACCCTCCTTTTTTCCCGCTGGTCCTTCTGACTTCTTGTGAGTCTGAACTAATAGTAGAGGTTCCTTTATATAACTGAAGTATATTTTTAGATACAGGTACAATAAAGTATAAGGAAGTGTTAGAGATCTTAAGTCTATTATATACTAAAATAAAATATATCTCATAAATTAAAATACAGATAAATTTTAAATATGTTTTAAAAACATTTTACAAATGAATATTTTTTAAGTTTTTACATCTTAAATCTGTATATCTCCCTAAAACCTCCTATGTTCATAAGTGTAGCTTTTGGGGGAACTGGATTATGGGTGATATTGCATTATAGGTGTTTGATACAGGATTAATTTACTGATTAGTTAAGCAAGCTAATAGTCTGGATAAGTTGCCATGAAATAAAAAGGACCAGGCAAATGGCTCATTAGAATAATCATTTCCCTGGTAAGGGCAAGTGTCTAAGTTCAATCCCAGGTTCCGACAAAAATAAATAAATAAATAAATAAAAATTTTTAAAAAGGAAAGAAGAAGTTGCATGATGCTTCCTTTTACCATGTGCATAGATTGTTTCTCTCCTGCCATTCTCATTGCTGTGCTGCAGGAGTCAGCCTACTCAGGATGGAAGCATCTACACCCTGTGAGATACAATCAACTGTTCCTCCTTTTGAGTATTAAAGGGGTTTCCTCCTATCAGGTACTTTGTACTATGGCCTACCAGCAAGAAAAGTAACTAAATATGGTATGGTGTAAAAGGAGTGGCATCATCTGGTTGAGAAATCTTTGGAACTAGCTTGTGAGAGGAGTTGGCAAAGATCTGTAGGTACTGGCTGGAGAGGCAGCCCCAAAAGTCTGTGGACCCAGCCTTTCTGAGAGAGTCTCATGGGAGCTCATGAGATGAAATTGCTGAAATGTGGCTGATAGAGGCCAGGCTTTAGAAACTTCAGTTGGGAGCAAGAAGTGCACTGGCATTTGGACACCAGGTCAGGTTAGGGTGTGGCAGAAAGTTTGCCTGTATTTTGCTGGTGCCCAGATATACTGCAGGAGATTGTGATTAATGTCAGAAAAATAATTAAATTTGATAAGAAATTATGAAGCATTTCAATGTTGCAGTGGTGGCATGGCTAATGTTGGGATCTTTTAGCCAGCCCTACTTTGAGAATAAAGAGCAAAAGGTCCAGAAAAATAAATGATTTTAAAATAAGTTCAGAAAAGAAAAATGGGTAGTGATAGCCTGCAAACATGAAGTAGGGGAGATTTGGTTGGTAAAATATTATCAGTAAGAAGCCAAGCACTTTTGAACAGGAGAATAGGAAAAATGGTCTGAGGGAATCTCTAGCAGGATTCCACGTTATGCAGCCTCCACATTGAAAAAGCTAAAGACTTTTCTTTGAAAAGACTATCCCTTGACACCATGTTCTAAAATGATAGCAGATGACGGGTTTTGCCCCCTCAGGATCTGGTTCATAATACTCAGGCAGCTACGCACTCCACCCCTGAAGCCAGAAGAGAAGGAAGCATGACTACTGCTCTAGCTGGCAGGAGATCTTGGCACCGTCTCTGCGGTGCAGGTTGTAGACACATGCGAAATCCAAGAATTGTTAATTTAGGAAGGCTTCCACCTACATTTCAGAAGAAGGCCCAGAAGGCCTGACAGTGTGCCCTTAGAAGGTCAGTGTGTGAGGCTTTGTGAGAAGCCAAAGCCCAGTGGAGAATCCAGAAGTTGGAAAAGGCAGCAACATGTGTAATCTTAGGAAAGCTGCAAGGAGGGAGCAAGTCCGTCCAGCAGTTCAGCTGCGAGGGCTACAGATCTGTGCGGAAAGGAAAGAGCTACTCCCTCCCTTTGAAGTTCACATCCTGCCACAGATTTCCCCAGATGTGGTGGGATTTAGCGCCTCCCCTGAGAGACTTTTGTCTTGTTTTGTTCCCATTTCTTTCTGTCCCTCTATTTGTGCCTTTCAGAATGTACATGCTTATTCTGCATCAATGTATGTTGGCAGTGTTTAACTTTCTCTGTCTGTCTGTCTTTCTTTCTTTCTTTCTTTTCTTCTTTTTTCAGTATTTAGGACAGGGTCTACAGGGTCTCACTACATAGATCTGACTCATAGTGATGTTCCTGTTTTCCGTCTCCCAAGCATCAGATTATAGGCACGTGCCACCACACCCAGTCTCAATCATCTTCTCAGCACGCCCCAAAGTGGGGCCGGCATGGCACACTGGGGATCAAACACCAGTCACTGTGCTCTGCCAAAGCAGGCACTGTATTCCGTTGAGCTATCAAGATGGCCCTCCCTTCATTTCTAAAGTGATTTGCAGATAATAATTTGCCTTACATGTCAGAGAAGTTGTACTTATGTTTCAGCAATGCTGAAACTGTTAGGACTTTGTGAACTCCTACAGGTGAGCTAATTTCATTATGTCTAAATGGGATGTGCATTAGTTTTCTAGGAGTAGGGATAGAATACTACGCTTGTAACCAGATATCTTGTGTTCATAGTTGGGGCTTTTGGAAGGGACTGGGTCATGGTTTTGTGAAACTGGATCAAGAATAGGGAATACTGGGCCTGGGAAATAGCTCAGTAGAATAAGCACTTACCTGGCAAGCACAGGGCCCTGGGTTCAATCCCTGGTACTGAAAAAAAATAAGGAATACTCTCTCTCTCTCTCTCTCTCTCTCTCTCTCTGTGTGTGTGTGTGTGTGTGTGTGTGTGTGT
>NDGM011212733.1:15030-30569 GCA_002564305.1 Octomys mimax | reverse complement strand
AAAAAAAAAAAACAAAGTTCCAAATCTCCATCTTCCTTTCTTTTAGCTAAGGTAGAACTGAACCTTTCATGCCTCTTCTCCCTGTGGAGGGGCGGAACTCTCGCCCAGACAGCAACAGCGCGGTGCACGGTAGCGCAGCTGTTAGCAGGGATGCCGGGTCCCATACAGACATGCACAGCCAGCCAGCCAGCCGCAGCAGCCCCCTCCTCACGGTACCTTTAAACTCAATGGCGAACCCCGACAAGCCCACAGAGGCGTCGCTCCGAAACGCCAGGAACAGGCTGTTCCCGCTGCTCTCGATTCTGTCTGGGGCTTGGGAGCCCTGGAAACTCCCGATGAGAGGGCTGTTGGAGTCTTCTCCCTCGTAGATGTGCAGGAAGTCGTAGCTGGGCTCCATGTTGAAGCTGAAGACAGGAAATCGGGGGTTAGCGCCTAACAGCAGTGTCACCGAATCGCGCAGAGGACGGAGCTTTTGAAAACATAAGATGAGTTTATTTACTTTTGTGTAACACTTTCAGTCATAAAGGCAATCCAGAAGTTAAATCATAACACTGTGTATCAGCTGCAATAAACGTTTACAGCACGCACACCAGAGCACTCCCCCTAACGCAGTTTGGAAGGTCGCTAAAGACAGCGGGCCCTTGTGCACAGGTACAGTGCTCCTCTGTGCATGGGCTCGATAACGAGGTACAATTTGGAAGAACGGGGCTCCAAAGGGACACATTTCCACTGATAGATTATGTTGATGTAATATTTTAGTTTAAATAAATGTACCCTTGGTATTACTGTGTTTTCTTAAAGTTTGTGCATATTCATTTTGTGTGCTTATTTTTGTTGTCAAAAGAATTTTCGTTACTTCCTTGGACGATTCCATCAGGAGACACCCAGAGCCCCATGGCAGGAGGCATCCCTGCTTGAGTGCCTGCGGAGCGCTCCAGGCATCCCCTCTCGCTCCGCGCAGGGCCCTGTACTCTTTCCTCTGCAGCCTCCCCTTCGTCGCTTAGAACAGCCTTGTTCCCGCCCAGGATTCTGGCTTCCCCAGGCCCTGCCACCTACATCCAGCTGTTAAATTCCCCTATACACAGAAAGGACCTGGATCAGAGGGACGGGCCGGGATCTCAACCTCTGTAGCTCCTGGCCAAAGGAGTCTCCCCAGTGGGAGACAACAAACATCTTCCACTGCAGACTTTTCCAGAGAAGTGTGGGAAACATGGTGGGAAAAGTTATGGCACAAAACGCCTTTCATGTCACCAGCTAAGCTGCACTTTAGGGACACCCATGATTAGACCACTAATGAGGGGAGGTGGGACATTCCTGTTCTTGAATTTCTGTGGCCAGCAGCAGGCCTTTGACTGTGACTTCTCTTAGTTTGCCAGAGCCAGAGCCGCCTGCTTGTTACAAGGTGCGTTAACAAAAGCCACCACACTATCCAGCACACAGCTGAGGGATGCTCCCTGGTTCTGCGAACTACGCAGTTAGGAGTCCCGAAGCATTCAGTATCTGGAAAGCTAGTAGCAGGGTTCGTCAGCTTGGGGTGCCTGCTGACCTGCCTCTGTAAATAGAGCCCTGAGTCTTACCACTGCGCTGCCACACGACTCATCGAAGAGTGAGGAGCTGGTCACACTGGGCCTTGGATTCTGACCCAAAGTCCTGGAGAGGAAACTTGGGACCCTGGCAGACCAACCAGGATGCTGAGGCCCTGTTGCTCTGGTAGCTGAAAGGTTCACGGATGAGCTACTGGGACATGTAGTCCCTGGGACATTAGCATTGGGAAAGACCTTGAGATTCAATAGAAATTTAATCATCACCTATATACTACTATGGCAACGTATTATAGAATATATTTTATAAAATAATCCTAGTATTGATCTTTTATCATCTAGTTTAGCAGGAACACCTTAGCATATTTTAAAAACATGTCTAATCATTCACACCTTACAGCAGGCAGAGTTTGGGAGTGTTTCATTTTCAAAGCACCAGTGAGCCCTAAGTCCAGAGAACAGTGACAGTACTAGCCCTGAGAACACCAGAGGACAGGGCTCAGGAAGGCACCCCTCCCGTGCGCTCAGTAAACAGAAGGCAGTGATAAGAAGCCCCCCACCCCCGGCAAATGCATGCCGTACTTGTACTACTTTTTGAATACTCTATAAATGGAGCTTTCTGTGAGCCAGATCTGAAGCACGCAGAGTTAATTCCTGTGCATTTGGCACGACGAAGGCCCCCAAACACAGAATGCATTGCAGTAGGACCACCTGCACCCGGGGGGCGCCCTAGAGACACAAGGCCGGGGCTACAGCCGAGTAGAGCCCCGCACCTGTCAGTGATAAAGGGAGGGACTTCCAGGGGTGGTGTCTGCAGGTCACTTCCAGGGGAGGGTACCCGGGGTGGCCACTGAAGCCCACTTGGGGGACGGGTACCCAGGGGTGACGTCTGTGGCCCACTTGGAGGGGTGCCCAGGGGTGGCCTCTGCAGTCCACTTCTGGGAGGTACCTTCTGAATATCAAGGCGATGACGAAGTCCGGGTTCACCTTCACTCTCCAGTCACACTCCTTGCCCGGGGGGTAGGGCTGCGGGTAGTTAGGGGACAGGATGACGCCCGTGGGGCCAGTCAGGTTCCCGCCACACGCAGCTGTCACAGAACATAAGCCACAGGGGAGAGTTAGCGGAGAGAGGGGCCTGGCTGAGGCCAGCAGCAAGGGGACCTCAGTGATGCAGTTAGAAAGGGCCCGCTCGCTCCAGCCGCCCCCCAGCCCTGGCCTTCCTGCATGTGAGGGCGCCAAGTGCAGCGCACGGACCAGGCTCCTGTCATCCTACATTCTATACACTGCACCAGCCTTCTGGCAAATACAATTTTCTTCTTATACTTTCAATTTTGATACAGTTAAACTGGACGACATAATTCTCACACCCTCTGACATGCACACGAGCACAGGCGCTAGTACACACAGACACACACACACACAGAG
The DNA here is from genome assembly GCA_002564305.1 of Octomys mimax. Classification (NCBI taxonomy): domain Eukaryota; kingdom Metazoa; phylum Chordata; class Mammalia; order Rodentia; family Octodontidae; genus Octomys; species Octomys mimax. Next base: position 27,603 of record NDGM011212733.1, on the reverse strand, counting down.
ACAGGAAAGGACAACCAGGGTGACACGAGGATGGACACTGAGCTGGAATACCAATCAACCTCTGGAAACATGCCTCAAGCAAAGTGCCTAATATGTCATTATTCTAAAGGGTGGAACCCGAGACCAAGACAGCCTGCGTGTGTCTTGCGGGCACTGGTGGGTGAGCCCTGCTCCCTCTGTGCCAGCGAGGAATTACACGGCTCATGGTCGCTGGCTGACGGGCATCTTTCGTTCTTGAGTCTGAGCACAGTTACGACTATTTCCCACACCAGCTACGCTGTCTCTGGGACTGTCTACCCCGTGGAAAAGCGAGAGCCACTAGGTGGGTCAGTGGGCAGCGCATGGACGCCCCAGGCTCCTGCCTCTTGTGCCAAGCTTCTCTAAGCTCTTCCTTGCTTCCTGGGCCTCCACAAACCACAGGCCGCATGGCCCCTCACCGGCCACATGTGCAGTTCCAAAAAGTCAACATGAGGAGGAAATTTGCCCTAGTTGGTGAGTTGCCTACACACAAAAGGCTTGTGAAAACGAGGCAAGAGAAGAGACGTGCCTAAGCATCTTCCGCGGCAGGTGGCGCTTAAATGCTCAATCTTCCCGACCGTCCCCTGCCCGGCCCCAGCAGGTCAGCATACGGCACTGCCGGATCCCCAGGGGCGCTGTGGAGAGGGAAGGTGGCAAGGGTCTGGAAGATTCTCTTCAACAAGAGATTACAAAGTGACAGATGCCGGAGCGGGGGTACCAGTGCCAGGGACCCACCACGGGAAGACAGCGGGGAGCACATCCGGTGTTCGTGTGGCTTCCAGGGGTCACGTTCAAATGCCTCCGCTCGAAAGCTGAACGCAGAACTCGAGCGCTGCCTTGTCTCGCCAGATCACTCCGCATCTGAGGTTGTGCAGTTTATTTATTATTTTGGTACCAGGAGTCAAACTCAGGACCTTATGCTTCCAGGCAGGCGCTGTGCCGCTGAGCTACGTCCCTGGCTCAGGTTCTTCATTTTGGCGTCAGTAGATTTTATTTAAAGAGCATGTGAAGTATTTAAATAGGACAGGAACTTAGAGGGAAATACAACCCACGACTCTGGCAGGTTCTCCAAAAGGAACAGACCAGGTCCGGGGACCGGGAACCATCTCCATGCCTGATTCTGAGCAAATGTGCGTGGGGGCTCCTTCCTCCAGGGCAGCGCACTCTGGGGAGATGCGTCAGTGCTTCTGCCCACCCCTGAGTGTTCGCAGCACCACACATTCCCAGAGCCCCTTGGGGTCCACACGCCCTCTCCGGGGCCAGCAGGGTGCTGCCCGCATAGGCTTCTGCGCTGCAGGGTAAGCACTTCTCAGAGCTCTGCAGAGCCTGGGCTTGGGGAGAGGACTGCAGGCTACAGGAAAACAAGGCTGGCGGCGTTGGGGTCACACTGCTGGTATTAGTGCAGTGAGGTTGCTCCGCTCTCCAGAGGCAGGCCCACGGGGCTGAGCTGCACAACCCGAGCAGAGCAGCCTCTTCTGAGGGGCCCTCAGCAGGACAAAGAAGGCCACATGCACCATAGGGCATAAACCCACCCAGCCCAGTGACACGCTGCTGGACGTGAGCCGCAGAGCAGGGGCGCGCCGGGCCTGAGGGAGAGAACACAGCACCCAGGCTGGAATAGGGAACCAGCAGAAGCTGATAATGAGTGGGCAGAGGGCTGGACCTGGTGGCACTGCATGTGCGCCCAGCACCATGGGGGCCGGCGCACCAGGACCGCGAGCTGGAGCCCAGTCTAGGGACTCAGTGAGATCCTAACATACAGGATGCAAGTACAATAAGAAATAAAGTGCTGGGAATGTAGCTTAGTGGGAGAGTCCTGGATCCAATCCAGAGAGAGAGAATGTGAGAGGGACAGAGAGAGAGGGAGGGAGGGAGGGAGAGACAGAATGTGACAGAAGGACACGGGGGGGGAGAGAATGTGAGAGAGGGACAGAGCGAGAGAGACTGACAGACAGGAGAGAAACACAGACAGAGAGAGGGAGAGAGAGAGACAGGGACAAGATGGAGAAAGAGAGAGGAGAGAGACAGAGACAGAGAGAGAGACAGAGAGATGAAGAGAGACTGAGAGACAGAGAGAGAGCTGGACAGAGGGCAGAGTGAGACAGACAGAGACAGAGGGAGGGAGGGACTGGCCAGCTAGCTGCTCCTCCAGAAGGAGCAAATGAAAGAGGCCCAACAGCACGTAAGGAAAGTCCAGCTCTATGATTGACTTAAAATGCCAATTAACAACTCAGCACTTTCTGCTCACACTTAATTAACACACAGCATGATGCGCGTGACTGCAGTTACCACGCCAGGATTTTCTAAGTCAGAGAAAACAAACAGGCATGGCTGATACCTGTGTGAGCTGATGCCACCGTCTTCTGAGTTTTGCAAAATGTTAAAAAAAATATCCTAGAGATGCCAGTTTGCAGAATACGCTACTCATGATGATTATGGGGACTCTCGTCAAAACAGGGGCGTTCGTTACATCTCTGCAGAGTAGGAAAGAGAAACTGACCCATTCGATAGTTAGAGCCCAGAGAAGTCAGCCTTGGAACCCCCAAATGAAACAGTGCCCGCTGAAGGGCGGCGCCTCCTGGGGCATGCGGGAGCCTCGGGGCAGAGGCGCTGCCCCACCAGAAGAGCAGGGGAGGGCAGAGCGAACAGGGAGGCGCCTGTGCAACTCATGGTCACGACCGCAAAATCCCAGCCGATTCTGCAGCACTCTGTCACTACTCAAAAACATTTTTAGGTGAACTGCTGTATTCCAATTTATGAAGCTTGTGCATGGTTATGTTACTAGCAGCGGCTTCCAGCTTTTTCTCCTCTTTTTGATTTACTGTAACTTATACAGCACCTGCAGTGGGCGTGCACTGCCTTTCAACAAGGAGAAAAGTGAAAAATAAGGTGTCACGAGCCCTCGCCACACGCTGAGGACGAGGGCAGGTACGCGACCGGCTGACGCGCTAACGTGCGTGAGCCTCGCACAGGACACAGCCTCACCTCAGGGAAACGAAGGAACAGCTAACGGGAAGACAATGCCCGTCTGTCCCCTCCTGTGGGCCACACAGCGCCTCTGTGTGTAGCCGGGATGCTCGCCAGAATAAGTGAGTTTTAGCTGCCTGCAAGGACTTCCGCCTGCCCTGGGAGCGGATGCTGCAGACAGACACGCGCTGTGTGCTCTTTGCAGATGAATGGGCCGCTCAGCTCCTGGCCAAAATTAGGTGGCAAGAGATGAAAGGAGAAAAGACTAAGAGGATGGGGGGACAGTGAGATTTTGTAATTCTGCGTTCTCATTAATGTAAAACGATGAATTACCATAAAAGACTAATTCCTGGCTGTGCTGCCTCTTAATCACCAAGAAATTTAAAAGATACAAGAAAGATAAAGGAAGAGAAGGCTTTCTCATGTGAAAAGCAGCCGGGCTTGGAGGTGGAGGCTGCACCTGTCTGTGACGCCTCTGCGTGTGGGGGGAACCGCAGAGGGCCCGCGAGCTCCGGGTCAGGCTGGGGCTGTAGCAGACCATCCCAACCCTCGGGACAGACCTGCACACAGAGCCGGGAGCCAGGGTGCAGCAGGCAGAGCTGAGGGCCGGCCTCCGTCCTCAAGCACTCTGTAAGGGGATGCCAGAGCGCGGCAGGCTGCCGGGGCCCAGAGGCCGACTGTGTGCGACACAGGAAGACCGCAGGGCAGGACGCCGCAGGGCCACCATGGCTGCTCATTGAATGCACACCAGCGTGTGATCCCTGCCTCTCGCTCAGATTAATTAAATTTTACAGTTCTCACGCAAATTATAAAGAAGTACTAATTAAACTGTGGTAGTTCATTAAAGTAATAAAGTTTAGAAGAGCATCTTTCTTCAATGAAGATGGAACACCTCAAATAGGCATTCTATGTTCAAATATTTAATTGAATGAAGACAATCCACGTGTAACTACTACCTTGTGTGAAATACATTTCATGTTTCGCCAAAGCCGAACTTGTGGCAGGCACCTTAGATGACTGTTAAGGCGAGGCCTGCAGAGCCACACAATAGCCTTTTAATAAGGCCAAACAACAAATTTTTGATGGAACAGAAAAACAAGCTTCTCCTTTTGGCCTTCATTTTCACAGAAGCAGTCTCATCGCTACTTGTGGGAACTAGACTTAAAATGCACTAAATTTATGGAAAGACACGTCTATGAAGAGGAAGCCCTTCTCCCCAAGGCTTGCTTAAGGGCATGTTTCTACATTAAAGCCGAGGAGACTGACGGCAGGTTCTAAGTTTCCAGCCACCTGCAATTTCAAATTGCAGTGCTTTGCCTGATCTATATTTATACAAGAACTGCAAAGCAGAGGAAGTGTTAGGCAAATGTCAATTTCTGTACATTAAATAAACCACTTCCTTTATTTCACCTAATAAAATAAAGTCTAAAGGTTTACCATAAAATTCCAGCACTGCATCACAGAGCCCCCGGACACATAGAAACTTGTGAGAAATATTTGTGGAGGAGGGACACGGTAGCGTTTGCATTTCCAAATCTAAAAACCCTCTTTTCATGGCTGGTACCTATGCACGTGGGCGGGTCTGGCTGCCAGAAGAACCGGTTGTTGAGCTGCACACAGGTGACCTTGGCTTGTCCTTGCAGCTGGTACCCTGGGTCGCACTGGAAGGTGAGGGTGTCGCCTGGCTCCCGGCTGTCTCCGTAGCGGGTGCCGTTCTGGGGCATCCCGGGGTCGTTGCAGGTGGATGCGACCGAAGCTGTAAGAACACAGTGGCCAGTCAGTCAGTGCCTGGAGGAGGATCCTGGTGTGGGAACAGCTGGGGCAAAGCACTCAGCACAGCGCCACAGGCCCTGGGCCCACGGGGTCATCTGCGCGGCATGCCTCCCCCCAAGACACACACTGCAGGTAATGCCCACCCTCCCCTTGCTTCTGTTTCACAAATTCTAATAAAACACTGACCCTGGGGCAAGCACAGATACGTCCCACGTGTCCCAGTGTACCCTGTGCCCACACAGCACTGCCCCAGGGTTCACTGCTGGTCAACAGGAGTTTAACAAAAGCACACACTATGCTTTAAAGGACTGAACTAAGAACACCAATCTCAAGGAACCATGAAGGAAATACAGTAGAGTTCATTTTAGGTCCCAGCCCACATGGTGGCCGAGGACCTTGCTGGCTTCCTGCCCTGAGCAGGTGCAAGGCCAAGCAGCGCTGAGGCAGGGCCCGCCTGGTGAGCTGCATACCGATCACCTTGTGCTTGCAGAGCACTCCCGCTTGGGTGTCCTGACCACTTGCTTTCTCGGTTTCTCAGACCTAAATGTCTACTTACATTATAACTTCTTACGTCAGCTTATTTGCACATGTGTGTGGCACAGAACGCCCACTCCTCAGGGAGGTGACACAGCATGCTGCACTCCCTCAGCCTGGGTGCCGCCCTTTGCTGGCCTGCTCTTCCCCTTCCTCCCATCCCTGGATCTCCTGCCCTTTTTGGCCTATCATAATCTTAGCAAAACACCTAGACACTTTGTATTTTTTGTCAAGAAAAGATAAAGAGAAAAAGAAAATGAAGGAATGGAGGAAGGGGGAAGAGAGGAAAGAAAGAAGGAAGCAAGAAGAGAAAAGGAAAGAGGAGGCACTGGGAACGCCACTCGAGCGAGGCGGGCTGGTGCGCGGTCCCCAGCCGGCTCAGGGCTCCGCCCTCGGCTGGCACGCACCCACAGAGTGCCTTGGCAGCTGCACTCCCCAGTCCACTTCCTGAGTCCATTCGGGGTCCTGTGGATTCCTCAAGCCCAGGATCACACCACGTGGACACGCTGGCTGTGCTCCCCAGTTCCTGCCACTAGCATGGCCCCACCCTGAAGACTCAGGCTGACAGTACACTCCCAGCCCACCTGAGATTCCACTAGAAGGAAGTCCCTCTTCCCTCCACTGCATGTTAGGCTGCTGGGTTAATTTTCCGTTCCCAGTAAGTGATCCAGTGCCTACATTACCGTACTGCAAGAAAGCAAGGAAAAGCCTCTGAGCATTCAACACTGCCAGATTTAATGATACCAGTTGGCTTGCCTTTGTACTTTTTAAATTCTGCAACATTATTCTATCATCTATCTATCTATCTATCTATCTATCTATCTATCTATCTATCCATCCATCTATCCATTCATTTATCCATCCAAAAAACTACCCAGCCATTCAAACAACTATCTGCTATTCCACTCATTCATCCACTCATCCATCCGTCCACTCATCTACTTGTCCACACAGCTAGTTACCATCCACCATCCACCATCCACCATCCATCCATCAATCCACCATCTGTCCATCCATCCATCCATCCATCCATCCGTCTGTCCATCATCCAGCCATCATTGATCATCTGTCCTTCCATCTATCCACCCACCACCTATCTATAATCTATCATCTATCTATTATCTATCTACCTACAAGCTTTTCTTTCTATCATCTAACTGACTAGATAAATGAGACCATTTTAAATATAAAGTTAGGGCATGAGAAACCAATGATCCAGGCCTACTCTTTCAGAATGCAGGATTTTTAATCTAATGGAGGAAGTGATGAGGAAAGCAGACAGACAGATGTGCAGAGCTGTTCAGGGAAGGATCAGAGCCCAACAGGAGGGTCCTGGACACTGGCCTCAAGCACCCAGCCACTGGCCCAACCAGCGTCAAAGCCCAGACTGAAGTAGGACTCAATGTTGCTGCCCTGTAGACCTTGAGCTGAGAAATCTATGAGAAGCAGAAGGAGGCTGAGTGACGGGGTCTCTGGGACAACCCCTGCTGTAGGTCTAGGCCAGCCCTGCTTTCCTCTCCCAGTGAGTGGAGGCAGAGGCTGTTCTAATCACTGGCTTTCTCTTACTGGGTGTTGTGCACTGTAACATACCTGCTTGTGGCCAGGAAGCAGCAAGACCAGTAAGAAGAGCATTGGCTCCACTCAACACTGCTCTGGCCAGAAGAAGCAGGCCGCAGCCCACCATGGTCATCCACACAGGTCCAGGGCTCCCCTCCCAGCTCAGGCCCTCGCTGAGTTGCAAGGAGCTCACTCTCCAGATTCCAATGACCACCTTTGCTTTCCTGGGTATCGCTGCAACCTGATGCCTTCACCGGTGGGGCCCAGCTGGACACCCATGCTGGGCCCTGCAGTTACTTGTAGAGCTGGCACCCTGAAGCCCCCCAGGCTGTCATGTCAGGCTACTGGGTCAGGGCCCTTGGGGCCACTGCTCCCATCATTGCTTGGGTTTGCTCTGCCTGAAGACCTGTGGTCCATTCTCCTATCTACCAGCTTGGAGCTGTTTCTACCCAGCAGCCACTGGAAATTCCTGGGTTCTGTGCTTGCTCTTTCAAGTGGTTTGCAGTCCTTGCTTCTGAGCTTCCCCCCACATAGCACACAGGCAGAGGTACTTCTGTCCACCCTGGAGCCCCATCCGCCCTGGAGCCCCGTCCACCCTAGAGCCCCGTCCGCCCTGGAGCCCCGTCCGCCCTGGAGCCCCGTCCGCCCTGGAGCCCCGTGTGCCCTGGAGCCCCATCTGCCCTGGAGCCCCATCCGCCCTGGAGCCCTGTTTGCCCTGGAGCCCAGTCCGCCCTGGAGCCCCGTCTGCCCTGGAGCCCCGTCCGCCCTGGAGTTCCATCTGCCTTGGAGTCTTGTCTGTGCCCCAGGTAGCCCCAGTCTGCACTTGGAACTTGCTCCTGTGGGACTGACACACGGCTGGGCACACTCCTCCCTGCTTCCGTGTTGCCATACTGTTCTGTTTATTTTCTTAGTCCTTTATTCAAAGAAAATCCTCTAAAATGTTAGCATTGGTTTAGTTATAATATTCTTTTTTTCTCTCTAAAACTCCGGAACATCTTCATCTTCACTGCCACCCCCCCATGTCAGGTGCTGCTGGTTTCACGGACGAGCTCTCCCCAGCCGCCGTGGATCAGGCAGTCCTTGCTTTTGAGGACTCCACTCACTCCTGTAAGCGAGCTGTCTTATGCAGTTGGGGTGATTCCACTTTCATGCTGTGTATATTTACTAGCTTACTTACTATTCTTTCTTTTTCCATTTTAGAAATCTCAGGCCTGGGCTGGCGGGTATGGCTCAGTGTTGTAATTGCCTGCCTGACAAGCACAAGGTGCTAAGTTTGATCTCTGGTACCACAAAAAAATAAATTAATAATAATAATAATTAATAAATAAATAATAAAAACCTCAGCCCTTTCATCGGGTTTAATCTTTCTCCTTCTGAAAGCTCAGGGGTGTGACCTCAGGCTGTTCTCAAATGCCCCGTGAACTAGATTAAAAACTGCCACAGCTTGGCGACTTCCACATCCACATCTGAGCCCTCCACTGCGTCTCCACCTCTCCTCTCTCAGCAAGAAGAGCCCACTCTGGGTTCCCACTGAGCATGGGGTGCTCTGTCTTGTTTCTCACCATGCTCCATGAACCCGAGTTCTGAAAATGGGGACTCATGCCAGGCAAGGAGCCGACGGTGGCTCCAGGGTGGCACCACCGTCTGAGCTCCGTCATCTCTGACTCTTGGGATGCTTCAGGGACCAAGTCCTCACTCTCACGCAGGTGCTGCTGCCCACTGGAGGAGGCTGGAGGAAGCATGTCCCGCAGCCTTAACGTGCTCCCACCAGCTGACCTTAGCTGCACTCTCTGCAGGTCTGGGACACAGCCCTGATGGCCACCTGCTCTGACCCATGGGGTGGACCGGCACAGGGAACTCCCTTCCTCCTGCCAGCATCGGCATTAGCTCAGGCCCTGGTGCTGTGCACAGGAGGATCCTGTGCAGGAGAGCTTCCCATGGGTGAGGGAAGGAGGAGTGGGGCCTCTGGGCCAGGGAGGCTCAGGGCAAGAGGCAGACTCAGGGCAACAGGGAGGCACAGCTGCAGATAGCAGGCACAGGGTGGAAGCCCACATGCAGACCCCAGGCCAGCAAGTGGCAGGAGGATGCGGTGACCCCAAATGAGTGGCGAGCAAGTCCTGGAGGCCTGGCCCAGAACTGCAGCTTTACAGAGCAGAACAGGGGCCACAGTCGGATTCTTGGGGTATCCGCTGGGCCGGGCCAGTGCATGGACACATGGGACCCGGGGCTCTTCTTCGAGCATGGCCCTTCCATGCACCAAGCCTCGGCAAACTCCCAGCGTACCACTACGAACTCCCGGCGCACCCACCACACACTCCCACTACGCACTCACAGTCCCGGTCACCAGACGGTTGCATATCCTCGAAGGGAAACACATTCAGCAAATGGGCACATACAGGATGAAGCGCACACTTGTAAGTGTTAATTTTCTTCTGCAATTTGCAGTATCACAATAATTTAAAGTGCATGCATAGCTGTAATTCCTCCATATAAATATTCACAGTAAATACGGCAGACTTTCATTATAACAACCTGGGCTACTCAGCACTAACGTGAATAACTTTGGTGCTCCTGAGGGTGAACTCAGAGCCCTCCCACTAAGCCACCTCCTCCACCCCACCCAGGCCGAGGCTGAAGCTGACCCTGGAATGCTGGCGTTATAGGTGGGTGCCGTGATGCTCATCTTAGCGTTAATACAACTTAAAAATAAAGACGTAGAAGAGGATGCCAAGGAGATTATAGAAGAGGGTCTCGCTACGAATTTTAAAATCAAGACGAACATTTATTACTTCTCTCTCCAAAATATTTATTGCCCAAGAGAAACTACTTGGTAATGAAGCTTTACACAAAAACATGCAGGTGTCATGGAGGAGTAAGTATTCTTCAGGCATGGGGGCCTCAGACATGGCGTGCTGCGGAAGATGTTTCTACGAGCTGCTAGATCGGGTCAGCCAAGAGGACAGGCGCAGCTGGGCTCCCTTCCGGACCCAGATGCATGCTGGGATGCAGAGCTGAGAGCAGCCCCAGACTGAGGGACCAGGGCCCCCAGTGAGTCCAGTGTGCTCTCCATGCATGGACTCGCAGACTCCCAAAGGCCTCTGGGAGCCCTTCTGGATAAGCTCCTCAACTTCCAGCTTGCAGCAGTGACTGGTGCTGTGACCCTGCAGGTGGCAATGGTAGGGTCACTCTGAACCCATCCTGAAATACCTTTTCAGGTTCAAGACCAGGATCCACCAGGAATATTTGTGCGAGTCACCGATCCATGTTGTATGCTAGCCTTTCAGGTTTGTCCCTGTCCGGGCACCACTTGTGGCACACCATGCTGTGCCAGGCCCACGACCCTGCCAGGTGCCACCATGGAGAAGAGCCCACACTAGTCCTCCCTTCCCTACCCAAGTGTCACCTGTTGGAACCCAGTCTTGCTAGTTTGTCACTGTGACCCAGTGGTGAACGAAGAGGAAGCACAAATGTACTCAGACTCACGAAGGCTGCAAGGGGCTCTCGCCCCCAGGGCCCAGAGGACCCCAAGCATCTGGCTCAACCTGGAGACAAACAATTAAAGTAGTATCAGATTCGGCTTCCTTCCAAGATCCGTCAGCGCACACCCAGGGGAGTGACCTGAACCCCACCGGACAGCATTTCTCTGGGGCCCACAAGCTGGCACCCCAATCCTGTCTTCCCCCATGCTGAGGGAGGATGCCCCGATTGTCTTCTCATCTCCCACACATGAGCTTGCTTCTCCTTATGATTCTGGGAGCAAACTGAACTGGATAAGAACTGGGTCCAATTTCCCCAGAAGCTCAGCCTTGAAGCCAAGTGGTGGGTCCCACACCATCTTGGCCAGCTCAACCTGCAGCCAGAATCCTGCATCCAGTCCATGACTGGAGAGTGATGACATGAGCAGGCTGCATAACTGGAAGGCTTTCCATGTCCTAAGTTCATATTTCACAGTGAAGTATGGAAGGCTTTCCATTTCCCAAGCTCACGCTGTGCAGCAGCAGCATAGAGCCTGCTGCATCAGCTGGAGCTTCCCTGCCCGCCCACGGCCACGAGCTGCAGTGAGCTCTTTCTAGGCGACTGGGGGGGGGGGTCCTGCTTGCGCACCCCCAAAGATCTCAGAAGAGCTCCTGTAAACCCTCTGAAGGTTAACTTCAACCAAAACAAACTTTCAACCTTTACAGTCTCCTTTTTGAATCATGAAATAAAAACTAAAGTTCTTAGCCTTACCCAGATTGGATTAAAAAAGCAATAAGACTTTACAGAGGAAAAACTAGCAATTTTAAACAATGCTATAGGAAAGCCGTCAGCTGGCTCCTGGACATAAATTCCATCGTGCTTTCCTGTGGGCGTGAGGTGAGGATGGAGTCTCATGGGCAGGCAATGAGCCTCGTCCCTCGGTGTGAAAGGTGGACCAGAGACCCCAAGAGGTAGAAGCTGCCTTTTCCCTGGGTGCCCCAGCAATCATGTGGGTCACGCACGCTCTCATTTCTCTTCTATGATTGCAGTTTTTCTGTGCTGCAACACATTTTTCTCTTAAATATTTTGTTCCAGGGGAAGTGTGGTGACTGCAGTCTGTCTAGTGTCCTGCTGTAGAGAGAAAGTGCACTTTCAGCTGCCTCAGTGTGGCCCCAGCAGGGCAGGGCCACCCCGGTGCACAGGGGACTGTGGGCCCCGGCTGCTCACAGGGGCCCCATGCAGCCTCATGCCCTACAGCCCCAGCTCCTCCCATGTGCAGGAAGTCTGCCTACTGGCTGTCCACTGAAGCCAGCACATGCTGTGTGCCCCAGCAAGCTGAGCCTCATGTTGCACGACAGCCCAAATCAGACAAGTTGTGATCCTAGAGGGCTGCTGCACAACTAGACGCTGTGGCGCTGATGACAGTGTCTTTCTAGATGGATGAGGTCCTTAGGACCCCGAGGGATGCGTGTGCATTACTGGGACGGAGCCTACAGCCTTTGCACTGAGCCACATCCTGAACGTTTGTTTAGTTCTTTTTTGATTTGAAGAATAAGTCTTGCTAATTTTCTGGGCTTGAGCTTTGTCACCCACCTGCCTCAGTGTCCCAGAGTACTGGGATGACCAGCCTGCATCACCATGTCCAGCTAGGACATGTCTTCTAACTATATGCAAAATTGTGTTATTTTTTTCTGTTTTGCCAAAACAATTATTAAATATTTAGGCCACATCTGGTGGATGCAGAGAGTCTGCCCTAGACATGCTTTTCCATCATTTATTCATTCTGTAATTAGGACAGGGTCTACAGGGTCTACAGGGTCTACAGGGTCTACAGGGTCCACAGGGTCCACAGGGTCTATAGGCTCTACAGGGTCCACAGGGTCCACAGGCTCTACAGGGTCTACAGGGTCTACAGGGCCTACAGGGTCTACAGGGCCTACAGGGTCTACAGGGTCTACAGGGTCCACAGGGTCTACAGGCTCTACAGGCTCTACAGGGTCTACAGGGTCCACAGGGTCTACAGGGTCCACAGAGTCCACAGGCTCTACAGGGTCTACAGGCTCTACAAGGTCTTCAGGGCCTACAGGGTCTACAGGCTCTACAGGGTCTACAGGGTCTGCAGGGTCTGCAAGGCCTACAGGGTCTACAGGCTCTACAGGCTCTACAGGGTCCACAGGGTCTACAGGGTCTACAGGGTCTACAGGCTCTACAGGCTCTACAGGCTCTACAGGGTCTACAGGGTCCACAGGGTCTACAGGGTCCACAGAG
>NDGM011212733.1:0-14980 GCA_002564305.1 Octomys mimax | reverse complement strand
CAGGCTCTACAGGGTCTACAGGCTCTACAGGCTCTACAGGGTCTACAGGCTCTACAGGGTCTATAGGGTCTACAGGGTCTACAGGCTCCACAGGGTCCACAGGGTCCACAGGGTCTACAGGGTCTGCAGGGTCTACAGGCTCTACAGGGTCTACAGGGTCTCACTACGTAGATTGCACTCTGAGTGACTCTCCTATTTTCGGTCTCCCAAGTTCTGGGATTGCAGGCGCACAACACCACACCCAGTCTCCATCGCTGTCTCCGCATGCCCCGCAGGTGCTTTAGTGCACTGAGCTATCAGGCCAGCCCTCCATCATTTGAAAGTATATTGGTTGACTGCTCTGAGTCCCACAGTGCGCTGCAGCCCTGCAGACCCACATCTGCAGCCACAAGCGCAGTCACCCTAGAGCAGAGCGCACGTGGAGAAGTGAAAGTGGAGCATGCACGAGTGACTGCCGCCATTCCTCTTGCAAGGCAGGGTGGCCACCTGTCTGCACGGCATTTCTGTTGTAGTAGGCAGGTCTGTGAATAACACAGACATGGTTCAAAGAACACAGGAAAATGTATCCAGGCTATTCGGCAATTAAAATCCCATTTTGATAAGAGACTTGGGCACCCACGGCACGTGGTAACTGTGGGGGCTCCAGGGACTGGCTCCCCAAGGGACAAACTGTTTATGTTATTCAAGACATCCCTGTAAATTAAAATGTGTAATATAAACTTAGCTTAAATGGAAAGATAATAGGCATTTGTAATGGGCACCAGATGAGAGAAGGAAATCGGGTGTTTATTTCATTCATTTAATCTGAATGATTTCCTGTCTACGCCCCATTTCGGAGGCTTCATGTGGAATCTCATGACACTTCCATCTGTCAATTGCTAATGGATCTGTATTGTTATTAAATGCTCAGTAACACATAAAAATGCTACTGCGGAGCTGACACATCACAGGCATAGAATAAAGTCAAGTGCAAAGGTTTGTTGGTTTTTTTTACAAGTTAGACTAAAATATAACAAACAGGATGATCAAAATAAAAGGTAACAAGTCATGAAGCAGGGCACGTTGGCATAAGGCAGAGTGCAAAAGAAGGCTGGTCTGGGCGGGGACCGCACCAAATGCCGGACGTGGATGCTCTCCCTCGCGCGCCTGGGTGCTCCTGCCCTGCAGGTGTCATGGATGCTTCTGGACCACCACACCCCCACACCACTACTGCCACAGCCCCTTCCCTGCACACCTAACCTGCCTGCTGAGAACAGCCAGATTTTATCTACAAATGCTTCTGAGAAGTGCATCTGCAGCAGCCCCTGCCCTGGCTGCACCTCCTGCCTCCACGCGGGTCCTGAGACTCAGCCCTGGGGGCTGCAGCCCTACACAGCTCAGGCCCTGCCACACCCTGAGCCCTAATTTGGGAACAGCACAGCCTGGTGCATTCTGTAGCTGAGGCAGCACCTCAGGCAACCACAGCCCGATGGACAGGATTCCTCACGAATGTTTCCTCCCACAGGATGTCATCTTATGGGTAGAGATTTTTCAATGCTTGGCTGAAAATTCCAAATGTAAAATAACATGAGAACCGAGAATAGAGTTTAATTCCTCCAGGAGCAGCTGCTGAAGACCAGCAGCTCTGGGGCGTGGTGTCCCCTCATTCCCAGGGTAGCAGCACAAACTCCAGTCCACCAGACCACGTCAGCAGAGGGAGTGTTCCTCCCTGGGGCGCTTTCACTCTTGTGGCAGAGGACTCCAGTGAGAAATAAACCAACTGAAAAGGGAGATGCTGTGGAAGGCGATCAGCGCGATGGAAGAAACAAGAGCGACACCCAGTCTGAACATGTCCCCAGCCCTTTGGTGCCCGGAACTCGTTCTGCAGTGTACGTGGGCCAAGCAGTGGGGCAGGGAAAGTGGGCCAGGGCTCAGTGGCCTGGTGGACAGGTGGGCCTTCTGCAGCAGGGCACTGGTTAGGAGCCAGGGTTCAGCCTTCGCTGGGGCTCTGTCACACTTTCCAGCGTGAAGTGACACAGGGGCAGGAGACAAAGACAGGCAGCAGAGTCAGGGCTCGGGAGTGCTGGGTGTGGCTTCCACAGGCTGTGTGTGTGAGGTACTCTGAGGTTGCTGGGCCAGACCTAGGTTCAAGGCAACCTCGCTCAGGAGAGAAAACCATGGCGAGACGCTGCTCAACACCTTGGGCTGCCAGGGGTGGGCACTGGAAAGGAAGGGGGTCCTGGCGTGCCACAGGACAGCGTGGGTGAGTGGGGTGACAGCTGCATGTCTGCACCACAGAAGGATGTGCTCTGTCCACTCGGCAGCCAGCTGTGGCTACTGTGGCCAATCTGGCACACGGAGAGATCCTGGTGTGGCCAGCAGAGGCAGAGGCCATGGGATTCACTGCAGCAGGTAATGGTGGGCCAGTGGTGTAGAGAAGAGAGGAGGACCTACTTCACTTGGAATAAGCATGCTGGGGCTCCACAAGAGACTGCAGGAGGGAAAAGTCTTCAAACAGAACCCAGGCAGGGCTTGCAAAGGTCAGTGGAAGCCATCAGGTCACCAGCTCAAGCTGCACAGGAGCAGGTACTACATGCAGGAGCTCAGAGCACAGCGAAGAGGGGCCTGCAGCTGGCAGAAATCCGGGTGACTGCTAAGATGCCCAGGCGTGAGACTGAGCCCCTGTTCTGCAGAAGGGTGGCACACAGCCAGGGCCCTGATCTTCAGTGTCAAACTACTACAGGAGCACCTGAAATTACCCCCACAAAAGACCAATACACACACCATGTATCTGACTCCCAGCATGCATTTGTATTATTACTAAATGTAAATAATTTTCTTCCTCAAATTCTGCTCATTAAAGCATTATATCCATATATTTAACTTCTAAATTCAAAGGGAATAAAAAACTGTCAGGAAGCATCACAGAAATGATGTACTTCATGCATTTCCATGACAGAGAGCAGTGATTTCATGTAAAGTTCTTGTAAATCCTGGCAAGTTTGGATGCACAGTACTCGCTGTCAGCATTACCTCTCTGGCAATAACGACCATTTCCTTGGATAATAATGTAGAGAACGCTGCAGTAAGCACGCATCCTCTCTAGCTGACCCTGCCTCTTTCCCAGGGCTCTGTGAACACTGCTGCTACCTGTGAGAACAGAAGAAACTAAGTGAGCAGGAGGATACGGATGCCCGCAACACGTGTGCTTACCTGCGCAGCACGTGCCACGCTGGAGCCGGCCAAAAGGAGCCTGGGTGTGAAGCAGGTAGGCAGAGAGAAATGGTAATGCTGGGCACAGCAACACAGAAGCCCCCGGGACCTGCCCTGCAGGAGTGCCGTGGTAACTGAGGTAGGAAGTTTTTTTCTCTGATCTTGACATTTAACAAGTACTTAATAGCTATGAAGACGTGTTGTAAACCCTACTTATCAAGTGTAGGTTTAAATTGCATTCTGCAGTTAAAAAAAATCTTCCTGTATACAGAAATAAACCACTCAGATTTCACACACACTGGGAATGTCAGCTTCATCACAAGTAAAAAAATCCCCTGCATGGAAATGTGCCACGCAAATTAAACGCAGCCTGACATGCAAGAACACTGGCATCACACCCCTACACAAGGGAATATATCCCACCCACAATTCATATTTCACTGCAGGTGGCCCTTAGTTTTGTGGTAACTAGCGCTTGGTGTTTGTCTTCCATTAACTGATTTGCACAGTTGGAGCCCAGGTCCCCTATTTATTGACCATATCATAAGATCATAATATCAGTTTAACTCAGACTTATAATAACTACTGGAATAAGAAAATTGGCAATACAAATGCCCATTTTAGAAAAATATTATAAGTCATTATTTTCTGTTTTCTGCAAATATTTTGATTTTATGAACTATGAAATTTTATTAGTGACAAATCTATCATCTATAGTCCTTCAAATGAGAACGCGCAAGACATAGCTACTGTAGACCGCCAGCGTGCACAGGGGAAGTTGAAACTTGCTATTTACATCCCTAAAGCTGCTTGGTGAGCTAGGGCAGCCCCCTTGCACAGCCGGTGCAACAGCGGTGAGCCAGAGTTGGCGAGCAGTTGGGCCTATCGTGGCAAGAGCAAGCGCCCGTGAGAGGAGGGAGGATCTGCGTTATCTGGATTTAAAAGCAGTGACTAATGAAACGCTGCGGAAGCTCCTCGTGTCCGAGAAACGCTGGTGCTGGACTTCGGCTGCACCACACCTTTGTATGTCCTTCACAACAAGGCTCCTTCACTTAGTGGTTTAGATTTTGACTTTTTTATAATAAATACAATCAGAACTAAATGCCAAGCTGCATCTCTCGCTCTTTAGACTCTGCCCTAAAAATTCACATCCGTGATGGGACTGAACTGATCCTCAGCCTTCTCGAGTAGGTTCAGAGGGATCTCTCTCCTGATGCACAGAAGGCTGAGGCAAGGCTGAGGTACAGATCCTCCATGTGTCACCTTTCACATGGGCTTGCTCCTATGACGATGGCCAGACACCTCCTGGCACCTCAGCTGGCTTGAGGGCAGGCTGGGCCCCTGGTGCTAAAGCAGCACGGAGTCCACTGCCCGTGGTCGCCCGCTGCCAACTCACTGGTGTCAGCTTGAGGTGAGTGGTGTGAGGAAGGAGGCCTAGAGGAGGCCAGAGTCTAGCATGGGTGCTGCAAGCTAAACCCTTTCTCACAGAATGCTGCGCTGGAGCCCAGACATTTCTGCAACAGAGAATAAGTAATAGCCATCCCTTGCATTCAGAGAAATCTTATAAATCAAAGTGCTTCATAGGCCCTAGATTTGAAGGAGGCCTGCTCAAAGCCATGGCGTGGCATGAAGAGCATTATGTCCTAACTAAACCTAATTATCCAGGAAATGGATAGTAACAGCATTGATGTGCACACCGGGGATGGCACAGCTGCGAGAAGGGGCTGGGCCTGCAGGAGTCAGGGCTGTGCTCGGCCTTCTGAGGACTGTGGGAGTTTTAACTACAGGAGTGTGTGTGTGTGTGCGTGCATGCATACGCATGTGTGCACATGTATATGCATGTGTGTGTATGCTCACATGTGCCTGTGCATGCACGCATGCTCCTGTGTGAGAACTCTGGGTGAAGGGTTTCTTCATAGTTTAAAGGAGTCTTATTATGGTTACAATAAATGAACACACACACACACACACACACACACACACACAGATTCCTCTTTCTAACCAGAAGTGGGGTTGTTAACCCCGGCATAGCTTACATTCTCCTTAACAATACTAAATGTTGCTTCTTACTCAGATCTGTCCCCAAATGCATTTTTATTATTTCAAAGAGAATGTGAGTTATGTGAGAAAAACACACAGAAGCTACTGTACAGGTTGCTTAGGCACATGTTTTTCTCTGTGGGTATCTTTGTCCTTAGCACCACTTGAAGGTCCTCAAATATTAGAGCAGGAATGCACAACCAACCATTAAATAAGCGCAGAACCAGCAACGGCAACATAAGGAACCCACACATGCACACAAGGCCTGGACACGCGGGGGCAGAGCACGTCTAGGCACCATCAAGGCAACGGTACATGAACACAGCTCTCAGGCATAAAGTCTGTGGTGGGCCCAGCAAGGGACCTCAGAGCCACCTCTGGATATGGAATTGAGGTGCAGGCTCACCATCACAAGGGGGCACGAGACTCCTACAAAAGGCGCCTCCTTAGGAACCTGGAGAGGATATCACACGTTCTGCATCCACAGGACCACATCAGAGGACACCGCACGTTCCACATCCACAGGACCACATCAGAGGACACCACATATTCCACATCCACAGGACCACATTCAGGGCCTGCAGAGTGTGCCATGGCTTAGCTTGGGATTTTTCCTGGGGATCCCTGTGCACTCTCTCATCCCATTACACATTACCTGTGTAATGTGCTTCAAACAGTATGGTAACCCCATCTGCTTAATGTGGTAATCTTTCTCTCTTTTAGAAATAAAACTGCACACCCCTTCCAAACACTGTTGTGTTGACTTAGTGTCGAAAATTGTGTGGATTTTTCATCAGCAATTTGTAAGTAGTTTCAAGCCCCACGTCTTGGGAAAGAGTGGACAAAGGAGGGCCACTGGGCGGGCTAGGCCACAAGCCTGGCAGAGGGGCGGTGGGCATGGGACACAGCAGCCAGCTGGGTATGTGGACAGCACTAGGACGCTTCTTCAAGAGTACATGTAGCGCCATCTCACACACCTCGGTGCTCGCTTCTCACTGGGCAATGATTGTGCTACTGTTAGGTAGAAAGAAAAGTAGCTTCAGTCAACCTCCCATCCCAAGAGGACTCGACCCCTTCCACTACTCCAGCAGCTCAGCTCCAACACAGTGCAACACGCACCTTTGGTGTCTCCGTCCTGGGCAGGCGACTGGGGCTCACAGCTGGATAAACCTGCTTGGGCTTAAGGTTGCTCCTAAACTAGGAAGTGTGATTGAAAAACACAGAGTATTGAAGAATTGAAACTACAACATATTGCCATAAAGACACACTGCCATTCATGCCATCTGGGTGCTGTCCCCACTCCTGAGGTCCTCAGGTGCATGCTCTGCCTCCCATCAGCGCCCTGAACAGATGCAAAGCATTGGCCTCCCATGGTCATTCGGGCCCTGGGGAAGAGCCAGCCTCACACAGCACCAGGGCCGGTGGACAGGTCGGTGAGGATGCGCCGCACACTGCCCCCCAGATGGTGTCTGCCCAGCAGCGGCGTGCCCTGTACCTGACGATGCATCAGCAACTCTCGGCCAAGAGAACTGCAGACGGGCTGGGCAGTAGCTGGCAGGAGGGAGGATGTGTCTGTGATGGGGCTCGGGGCAGTGTGTCTGCCACAGTGATGGAGTTTTAGCACTCACAGGAAGTGGCTGATGCCTTGTGTCCCCCGAGAAGTTCTGAAGTTGCACTGCAGGGCTCAGCTGGGAGCCAGGCCCCATTCCGTGAACATCCTCATCCTGTGCAAGGGGAGGGCAGGGCGGTGGTCTGCAAGCTGTGCCTGGGGGCAGCCTACTTACAAGGGAGGGGAGCGAAGGAAGCTGGTCCACTCCACTTTTGCTCTTACTACTTTTGCTGTCTTCTGCTACCCTGGAGTGCTGCCCCGCGCCGCCCCGCGTTGGCGCCAGCCGGTTATGGACTGAAACTTCCACAAACGGGGAGCTAACTACACCTTTCCCTCTTTCATTTGGGGGTTGGGTATTCTGCCTCAATAAGTAGAGAAAAGTAACTAAGACTCACTGTACATTTCTGTCACGACATGCGCCATGTGAGCGGTTGGCTGTGGACATGCCGTTCTCTATCTCTACCTCCCCCAGAAGACTCTGAGGGAGAAGAGAGTGGGGGGACTCAGCCAGAGGCATGATCCCTGCTCGGCTGCTGGACACTCAGCCCGCCAGCACCAGGGCCCTTACTCTCACCTGTAAATGGCTCTGCCCTGTTCAGTAACTGCCCTGCCCTCTTAAACGATAAATGTTTCCTTTCAATTATCTCTCAATAAAGAAAATTCGAGACATGTCACGGAGCTACTAAGTCGCTTGTGCTGTTTGTGCAGAAATCGATCCTGGGGCTGAGAGCACAGAACATGCCTTGCGCCCGGGAGAAGCCCAGGGCAGGAGGCCCGGCCAGGCCTGAGGACAGCGGAGTTGATGCCACCTTGGACGGAGGCTGTCTTCCGGCGCCGACCTCCACTTCCTTGTGTGCCACCCGTGATTAAGTGGTGATTAAGCGCTAAGGAAAGGTGCTCACTGATCACATCAGCATCATCACTGCGGCTGTCAGCTGGGCCCGGGGCGCAGGGCAGAGCCCAGACTGCAGCACTGAGGTCCAACACCCCACTGCCTGCAGCCTCCCCCAGTGCAGGGAGCAGGGCGAGTGCTGTGCAGGCTGCCATGGCTGTGGTCAGGGACATAGCTCCGGGGCCAGCAGCAGCCTTCTGTCCTCTGGAGAAAGAGTGTTCGTGTCCCACAGCAGGTAGAACAGGGAGAAAAGGACCGTTTCTAATGGAATCAGAAAGCGATGCTCATTCAGGAGCGAGGTTCATGCTCTGTAACATGAACAGACCCTGCCTGTTCCCAGCCAGCACCCAAACATGAGCTGCTCAGGACCAAAACAAGCCCACAAAGATCCACATCCACGTCCCCTGGGCCCCACTGGGCCTGCCAAGGAGCTGGGGGCGAGGCCCTGCGGTACACCTGTGTGGGGCAGACCTCCCTGCTGTCTGCTGGCCTGATCCCAAGAGGGGCGCAAGCAAGGAGGTGACAATGTCACCCAACCTGCCCACCGTCCAGCTGCCTCCAGAGCTGCACCTGCATCACGCAGGAGGCTCCCTTTCTCCCTGACTGCTCGAGGTGCCTCTCCTGATTGGATTCCTGGAGAGCCCTCCATCCACACGCCCCACGCTCACTGGGCCATGAGGGCCGGGCAGCCCCTGGAAGAGCTGGGGACCTCTCCGGACACCCCAGGCCACCAGAACGACGGAGGCGGCACAAGGCTACCCATTCATTGAGGAGCAGGCCAGAGCCTAAGCTTCCTGAGGTGCAGGCCAGCTCTGGCTCTCTGTATCAGATTTTGTGTCCTGATTTCCCCAAAGGCTTCTGTGACCTGCAGAAAGTCTTTCTTTAAAAGCCCGAGAACCAAGCAAAGCTCTCGCCCCTACAGTGCCATTTCCTGCCTCCAGACCGGAGGCAGGCATCTGGGGACAGGAGGTGTGCCCGAGAAGGGACCAGACACGGGAGCCACCGCCCATGCACCGTCCTTCCCAACACCCGAGAACTCCGCATGCTTCAGCCTGGTACCCAGGAACCTGGTCCCAGCAAGCCCTGCTGCCGTCCTTCCTGGACAGGCCTCCTGGGGTGCTCCTGTTCATCGTGGCCTAAGCCACAAGGCCTTAATTCACCAAGCTCACACAGAGAGGAGCTGGAGCTGACACTCAGACGATTAAACTTCGCTTTCCTAAAAGCTAAAGTAGGAGGACGTCCTCTGAGAGAATCAGGAAGAATACAGAAAAAGCGATTGGGGCGTTTCCATGAGCAGGAGGAGGAAAGACACAAAAGGAGCGCAGTGAGGCGCCATCCTGCTTCCCTCAGGCCTTGCTCAGCGGAAAGGAAAACCCAGATTCGCACCACAAGCTGCCAGGAGAAGACGGCGGCAGCCTCATGTGCAGCTGCCTAGCCTCCAGGCTGCCCTTCCTGGAGTGAGAGAACGGGCAAAGCCGCTGTGGGCGTGCGGATGGTGGGACCCGCTCGCCAGAGCTGGGAAGGGAGGCTTCACGCTGAGAAAGCCATGGACGAAATGGCAACGAAAGGTGTGAGTGCAGGACGCCACAGGCAGCGATTCCAGCCACGGAACATTTCAGGGCACCGATCGGGACGCAGGAAAGACCAGGGCTCCAGCTGAGGAGGGTCACACGTGGGAGGAGCACTGACAGCCCTGAGGGCAAGGAGGCGACTACGTGCTGCCCTGCTGGAGCAGCCCACACAGCACGACAAGCATGCCCACGCCCACCACAGGACAGCGCAAAAGTGAGCCTGCACTCTGAGGCGTGGCCTTCCCCCTGTGTGGACTCGGGACTGTCCCCACCCACCCACTGCGCAGTGTGAGAGCGGGGAGGCTGTCGGTGGAGGCCTGTGAGAGCTCTCTGTGAACTCTCTTCATTTGCTGTTGACCTAAAACCAGGGTACATAAAGTGCCACAGAAGGCAGTGGTGCATGCTGTAAGCCCAGCCATGTGGCAGGCAAGGCGGGGACTGCAAGTTCAAGCCCAGGCTGCGCAGCTTCACAGATCCCCGTCTCACAACATGAAAGCACAAAGTGCTCCGTCTGCAGCTCGGGGGCGAGCATCTGCCTCAAGTGCGCAGGGCTCTAAATTCACTCCTTACACCGCGGTAGTTAGGCAGCTGATAGATAGACAGATGATAGACAGACAGACAGACTGACAGGGATGATAGACAAAATATGTTTAAATTTTACACAGCCAGTAATGTACAGAAAAGGAGGAAATTGTCCACTATTAACTTAGAGCCTAACAATAGTTTTGTTTGCCACGCGAGGCCCCGAGGCCCCAACCCCCATGAACTTCCTCTCAGGTGATAAAGCCCAATTTCACGTCAAAGCACAAAGTGGTAGGAACGCCGCCAGGCCATGTGGACCTCCCCCAAGCAGGTCACCGGACCAAGCTTCCTGCCATAGGCTGAAAACGTGCACACCCGACTGTGATTCGCAGGCGTGTGCCAGTCCACAGGTGCCCTCACCCGCAGTGGACCCGGAGGACGGCGCCCTGCGGTCTGTGGCCTCACTTTCATTCACGGCCTTTCAAGGCCTTACCTTGACCTGGCCCGCTGCCTTGTGTAAACTCTACACGTGGCTCCCCAGAGAGCTGCTGGGATGCACACTGTAGATCCC
The DNA here is from genome assembly GCA_002564305.1 of Octomys mimax. Lineage (NCBI taxonomy): Eukaryota > Metazoa > Chordata > Mammalia > Rodentia > Octodontidae > Octomys > Octomys mimax. The sequence goes on along the minus strand of NDGM011212733.1, from coordinate 4,583 downwards.
ACTGGCTTTACGATGACAGCGGACCCATGTGCTGCCAGGTTCCATGCCACCCCTGATGGTGCCCCTTGAGGGCGCTGTCAGCTTCAACTGCCACGCAGTAGCTCTGCTTTGCCTTCGCAGGAAGCCGTCTGTTAAAGTGGACCACACCGCAAAGTAACCTGAGTGGGTAGCCGTCCAGGTGTGGGCGGTGGCCGCCCACGAGTAATCCCGCAGAGTCACTGTCTCACATTTCCTTCTTGAAATCTCAGCTCGGCAGGAGACACAGGTCACTCCTAACCCGAGGCTGAGAGCGGGCAAGCCAAGCTCGACCGGCCAGCACCACACAGCCTACAGCGAGGGCAGTTGGGGGCTGGGAGCGCCTACAGGCTGGGCGGTCGGGGGGCTGCATGCGCACTGCAGGCCCTCCTCTTCCACACAGCTTTGGTCCTGTGCTGACGGCAACCTTTACAGCAGTGTTCCTGCTCACCACGAATAGACACATTGCACGTCCCTACAGAGCTTCCTAAGCCCGGCTGCTCCCTAACAGGCCCAGACACACCACCCCAAAATACGGCCCCTTCACATCTCCTGCCGCATCTCTGGAGCCACCCACACAGGAGCTCTGATCTTCCACTGAGGCAGGACACAAGAGCCTTGCTCCAGAGCACCCACCCCCAGAGGAAAGGACACAGACCGAGAGGAGTCAGCACAGTGCGCCTGCTACACCCCAGATGACACCCTGGGATCACACCCTGTCTTCGTCTCCAGTAGTGGACCCATGTGAGCACTCCCTCTCCTGTGGCCCATGGACCACATGAGCATTTCCTCTCTCCTGTGGCTCATGGACCAAGCGAGCACTCCCTCTCTCCAGTGGCCAACAGGCCATGTGAGCCTTCACTCTCTTCCATGGCCCGTGGACCATGTAAGCATTCCCTGTTTCCCGTGGCCATGGGCCACACGAGCTCTCCTCTCTCCTGTGGCCCTCCTCTAAAGTCTCCTGCGTCTGTGTCTCTCTCGCTAATCTGACCTTTGTTATGGGGCTCCAGGCAAGAACCTCGCAATAAGTGAGCAAAGACATCTCTTTTTTCCTACAAAATGCGCCTTCCGCAGCACAAACTGAGTCACACATAGTGCTTAGAGAGACACGTAGGAGGCAAAGGGTGCCCCACGCTGGGCAGAGAATGGCCACGCGGGCGGGCGGGCGGGCGGGCGGCACCTACTGGAGAACTGGGTGGAAAAGCCCGACTTGCTGATGAAGAAGTCACTGTCGAACTGCAGCGTGAGGGAGTTGAAGGTGCTGTGGACGTCCTCTGGCAGCGCCGAGCCGCTCCACTCCTTCAGGAGGATGTCACCGTCCACCGGGCCGTCCCACACCTTGAGGATGTCGTGCGCCAGCTCCGTGTCAAAAACGATGAAGTGCAGGCTGCGGAGAGAGAATAGCTGTGTGTTTGCCTGGCTGGCCCTGAGCGTTCGTGCCACCAGCCACCCTCACCATTACAGAGCCACGTTCCCAAAATAAGGAAATACATGTGCCCAGGCACTGGGTGCCAATGGGAATGAGGGAAACAAGGCACAGGTGGTGCCACCCGCGTGCAGCCCGCCTGAACACAGCACGGCAGAGACGGCCAGGTGTGGACCTCCCCCCTGCAAGGCAGATGGCTCCACAGCGGCCAGGACCACCAGGCCTTTTTCTAATTCAAGAGAGGGTGTCCAGAGCCTGCTCCAGCCTTGCTGCCTTTCTGGGGCCATGAGGGGGCAGCAGTCACAGCAGGAGCAAGGCTCTCCAGGCCAGTGCACACAGGCAGGTCCTGGGGCCCTGCGCCTCAGATTTGTTTCCTGACGTTTAGCTCCAGAAAACCGTATTGTTGGAAATTCCAACAGAGGCAAGGAGGCTGGTGACAAATTCCCTTCCTTAGGAGGCTCGTAGGGTGTGGGCAGTGAGCTGTGTCCCCACCTGGGGACCCAAATGCCAGGGGGACCCACGGGCTAGCAGACGCTGAGCTACACCTGGTGTCTGCAGCCCTTCCTGCTCCTTACACAGGGATGTGCAGGAAATAAAGCCACAGCCTGTGGTGTAGCGACCCCGGGCTGCTGGGTCACCTCACATTCTGCAGGCAGCACTTGCAGGTACATCCAACTGAACTTTCTACACACAGTGTGAAATATACAGGCACTCTCTAAACACCCTGTCTCTCCTCTGCCTGCCTGCCTGCCTGTCTCTGTCTATCCACACCTCTGTCTGTCTGTCTGTCAGTCAGTTGGTCGGTCGATCCATCTGCCTGCCTGCCTGCCTGCCTATCATCTATCTATCTTGTCAAGACAGGGTCTTGCCCTATAGTTCAGGACCTTAAACTCAGCAGGCAGCCCAGGCTGGCTCCAATCTGTGATGGCCCTCCTGCCTCAGCCTCCCAAGGGCAGGGCCACTGATGCACACCCCACACCTGGCTCAAGCATTAAATATTGAATTGTCTAAACACAGAAACAATAGGTGCTTGTTCTCGCTCGCCGCTGACCTAGCGTTCAGCCCTACTGGCTTCAAATATTCTAAACAAAACTCCGGACGCCGGTGTTGCCCACTTCCAAGTCATCAGTCTTCCCACGTCGCACTCCCGCAATGCGCAGATACATTTCAGTGTAGGTGAAACAGCAGTGGGTCACTGTGCATGTGAGAGGACAGGCCCCAGGTGTCACTGGGGCACACGTGGGCACCGCGTTCAGTGTGCCTCGGTGTCGCCACAAGGGCATCCTCCGCACCAAGCAGTGTGGAGAGCAGTCACACGAGGTCGGATTCCGGGAACCTTGGGCTCAGGGATGCAGGTAACAGACAGCCCCGCTGCCAGGGCAGGAGGCAGAGCACAGAGCACCCATAGCACCAGCGCGGAGGAGAGAGAACCGGCGCGTGAGCAGGAGCTCAGTGCGGCTGGCACAAAGGCAGAGTGCAGTGAGGGCACCGGGGCTTGCGAGACAGGGCCAGGAGGCAGCTGTGAAGGCAGGGCCCCTCGCTAGGCCCTCCGAGGGGCATGGTAAGCCGGGGAGTACCTAAGGGCCTGTGGCATCAGGGGACATCAGGGGACATCCAGGAACCCAAGCAGCCAGGTGTGTAGTGAACAGCTGAGACCAGAGGAGATAGGTGCTGGGGTGCAGAGGGCAGGATCAAGAACCTGGGCCCTGTGGTCCTGCTAGCATCTTGCATCCTATGCTGAGGGGTACAGCGGGAGCTACTCTCAGTCTGTGATAGCAGCTGATGGACCCTGTGATGACCATGGGGTCCCTCCAGCCTGCAGGAGAGCCTCATGCTGCCCAGCCCAGCTCCACAGCAGTGTTCAGGCCTCAGGCTAGGATGCACCCGGGAAGCCAGGAGGACTTTATGAGGCACAGGGAGAAAGACCTGGCCAAGTCACTGTGGGCACCACTAAAGGAGCCAGGAAGGCGGGTTGCCCCTGACCCAGCAGAGACAGGGGCAGGCAGGCCATGTGGGTGGCCAGGGAGGACAAGGCTGTGGGCTCGAGACCTACACAGGCTGGAGCAGAGCCAGCACATGGGCCACCGTGATGGGGCCCAGATCTAGAGGGGGCTGCAGTGGACACCTGTGTGCCCTGCAGGGCAAGGCTTCCTGAGTCTGCAAGGCACAGTGGAGGACTCACGAGTCCAGGCTCTGTGCGTGGTCGCTGCTGTGTGGCACCCACTGGTGTAAAGGCCTTCGCAGCCCATCCCCGTGGCTGTATTACTCGTGCCCGTGGAGGGCGTGTGTTGTGTCCTCGCTAAGTGACCGACCACCTCAGCAAGCCTCGCTGCTTGGGGCCTCAGGAACGCTTGGCTCTGCGTTCTCATGATGTGATCGTCGTAAGTAGTGTAGAATTTTATTGAAATATTATTCCACACCTATTTAAATGGACTTCAGCGTTTCCTTAATATTTAACTTATAAATCTCAGTTCTTACTCTTTTTATTTCTTATTATATTTTAGTTTGATAACAAGTTTATTTCAGTAAAAGTATTGTGCATTTTTTCTTTTCTCTGGAAGATTTTTCTTAGTATGTTAGTAACAGATACCTTTTAATTTTGATTTTTTTCTAAAACTGGTTTCTATTGCATCAGTCTGTCTCCATTTCTATTCCAGTCAGTAATCCATTTTGCAACCTGTGTTTGATCTCAGTAAATCTTGGCCGTCATGAGCGTCTGTAACGGAGCTTCTTCAAGGCACCCTTTCTGGGTCTGTTAATTGCAATTAAAAAAATTAGTTTCTAACTGAACTGATGTTTGTCTACTAGTTCCTTGACTTTATTCCAATGTTGTTTTCAAACTTTCATGATCTGAATTTTTATTAACCGTCTTCCAAATTATTATATTTTAAGTTTATGAAATACAAATCTGTGTTATGACTAATTCCAGAAGCTGCAGCGAAGTAGAACGTTCCCCCTCATCGCAGTCGTCCTCGGGGAGTTCTCCAGCATTTCGTAGTGTGTGCGCCCAGCACCTTGCTCAGAACGGGGAAGAGGAAGCGGCGCACTGGGTGGCGAAGCCTTTCAAGCACACACGAGGGGGGCTCTGGAAAATGCAGGTCACCAAATGGGCTCAAGGAGGCCGATGTAGAGAAATATATGA
>NDGM011212729.1:1932-16623 GCA_002564305.1 Octomys mimax | reverse complement strand
AACCAGGGATTGAACTCAGGTCCTTGCGCTTGCCAGGGAAGCACTTATTCCATTGAGCCATCTGGATGTGCCACATTTCACTGCCATTTGTTTAACAATGCTCTAATTTTGTGAAGTTAAAAAAAGAAAAAGAAAAGAAAAGTAAATCCTGAAAAATCCCAGAATTAGTCAAGGCTGGGAGAACTCAAACTATATTTACTTTACTCATATAGTGACTAAATATGTCTCTTCATTTTAGCAGGAAAAAAAGGTAAATTTAAAGTTTTTGGCCCCAGATTGAAGCCTTACTTTTTCCTAAATTAAAATTTTCTCATCTTTATTTTAAGTTAAACCATATAGCTTCTTGAAGGGAAGGGCTGGGGTGAGTCATTTCCAAATCCTGTTTCATGAAATCCTAACAAACATGCAGGACTCAGAGAGGTTTAGCAATAGGCTCAGAACCACACAGCAACAAAAAGTAAAGTCTAAGTTTTAAAATAGACTTCTGATTCCCACTCTATCCCCCTTATAATACTCATGGTCCCTTTTTCAAAAAGGAGAAAAGTAACATTAGGCCCAATAGTATTTAGTAAAGGATCTCAGACTCGTAGCGATTCTCCCGTTTTCCACCTCCCTAGCACTGGGATTACAGGCCTGTAGTATAGTAACTTATTTCTTCCCACCTTTCTGAAAGTATCACAGCCTCCTTTATCATCACGATGGATGCAACAATAATTCTACCAAAAGTGAGCCAAAATTTCAGTGGTGCAGTCACTCATGAGATGCGAAGACTTGGCCCGAGATCATCTGGAGAAGCCCCATGGTTTTAGCTTGTGCCCCAGAGACCTTTGTTTAGCACTTGATCACATTCACCCTTCCATCCTAGTCTGACAGTGACTGGAGCCCCAGGCCTAAGGCTTGACTTGACAGGTAGGTTAGTTTGAAGGAGAGTGTTTTCTTTCTAACTTGAATCCTGAGTGCCATCAAGGAGGCAAAAGTCTCTGTGTGAAAGCCTTCCCCGCCCTCGCTCACACCGGTGGACTGCCCTGCCTGTGACATCATCAGAGCTTCTGTGCTCCCACAATCCAGTGGCAGCCAGCCACTAGGTGGTGGGCTTTGATCACTTATCTCTTGAAGGTCCGTTTATTCCTTGTGTTAATAACCCGCACCACTATTTCCTGGGAAATCAGGCTTTATTAGTTACAGCTTTACCATACTTTCTTACAAAATGTTTATCACAAATACTGTTTTAGGTATTCAGAGAGATGGGAATTAGATGTAATATGTTTTAGCTCACAGGAATACCTCTCTTTCAAGAATAATGCTTGACAAATAGATACAGACAAGAACTCTGGGGCACATAATCTTATTGGAGGCCAAAATAGGGCAGAACTGTCATCTGTATCATGCCAAGGAGAAAACCAAAGTTATGTTGAGAGATCTTCCACTTGATCCAGACTCCAGCTGTCTCACTTCATGCAGCCAAACAAGTTAAGAAATACAAGAGGCAAAAGCTTCAAGCTTTTCATTTCAGTGGTTACAAACCAAATGGCCCCTCTGTTCCTGGCCTCTTTGCAACTCCGGGAAGTTTCTTTTAACCTACTTCACTCTTTCCTTGTGTGACAGAGGAAGCATGCATCACAGAGTAACTTGATAGAAAAAAATCTCACTTTTACGATAAGTTTAAAGTATTTTAAAAATAATAATGGGACTATATATGCCTTTGGAATAGTATATTATGGACACATGCCTATTTCAGATAAGACGAGGGTGGTCATATTCATGGATTGGAAGTTTATAAATTTTTTATAAGTTTTAATTTTTCCCGAGTATCACAAAAATTTTTAATCTTTTACTACTACATGTTTGCAGCACATAGTGGTTATATTCATCAGGGAAGCTGATAACAGATGCAGAACACATCTTAATTAGTTTACATCTCTTCTCCTTTGGCTGCATCCAGCTCTTGGTCCCCTTCCTACTTGTGAGGATCTGTCTTCCTGTTCCCTACTACTGATCTTTAATTTGCTCATTACATTCCTTGCACTTTAGGTTATGAGATGATCTCCAATGACATATAATTAGATACATAAACTTGAGAAATGTACACCTCACTGTTACTCCGTTGAAGAAGTAGGAAAAGCCCAAAGACCAAATGATTAACTTTTGAAGAAAAGCCACTGAGTTTGTTAAGAAGAGGTAATTAGTCATCTCTATAAGTAACTTCAGAGAAATACTCAGATACAAAGCCAAATATTGTAGAAAATGGCTGCAGAAAATGATTCAGCAGAGCATGAACAGGAAAGAGTCATGTTTGCACATATTGAATGATAAGGAGATGGACTAATGACTAGAACAAGGGACCTTTTTTACAGTCCGTAAGAGACTAGAAATGTAAAAAAAAAAATACATTAATTAAAACTAAGAAGTTTTCAGAAATTTTCTACTTGAGGGATGCTGCCAAGGGAGAAAGCTAAGCCTAGGTGATGAGACTGGTTCCAAAAAGAGGTGAAATGTTTTTAAGCTCATGTCTGCCATCCCAGAATCCACTGCTCACCTAGGATTTGTACTTCACGCTTTGTGTATTATGTGCACACATGATGGATTATGGCTGACTGGACTTTTCTGTTTTCATTCCTCAGGAGAGAGAGAGCTCCCATAGTGGAAGGAGTGTAGTCATTTAGTCGTCGGGCACAGCACTACTTCTATGGCTGCTTCTTGCTTCCTGTGTCATCAGCATCATCTAGATTTCCAATTGACTTGAGAGAGACACTTCAAGTCTACCTGAGAATTTTGGCTTCGATTTCAAAAATTAAATAGAGGAATTCTTTTGTCAAATAGAAGAATTTTAAAAACAAGATCAATAATTAGTGACTAACCTTCTCCTTGATTCATGCTCTCTGAATATCCATATAGTCCCTCAGGTATAATGGAGTCTAACTGGGCTGTGATAGGTCAAAGCAGTTGACCAGAGCCATTCTCAAAATAGAACTCAGGGATTGTAATGGTAGGCTTTCCCTCACTGGAACAAAATGCCTTGCATATACAATTTAAGAAGACTTATTTTGGGTCATGGTTTCTGAGATTTCAGTCCATGGTCAGCTGGGCCCAAGGCAGAAATGTCCTGGTGGAAGAGCACAGTGGAGGAAAGCTGCCTACCTCATGGCAAGCAGGAAGCAAGGAGAGAAAGCAGAGCCAGAGAGAGAAGAGGTGGAACACAAGAGTGTATCATTCTGTGTAATGCCTCCAGGGAGCCTCTTGGTCTGACCAGGCCTTGGCTCCTCATAGCATAATTCAGTTTTGGACTCATCAGTGGGTTAGCTTCATAAGGTTAGAGTCTCTTATCACCTTCCAAAAGCTGTACCACATGAGTGTTTGGGGGAACATTCTTGTGCAAACCACAGCAGTAAACTTTAGAAATCAAACGTTTCAGGAAGAAGAAAATTATGAAGTATTAGGGAAACTCATATGGAAACTGGTCCATCTCCAGAGTTTTTTTTTTGTTGTTGTTGTTTTGTTTTGTTTTGTTTTTGCAGTACTGGGGATTGAACTCAGGACCCTGCGCTTGCTAGGCAAGTGCTTATTCTACTGAGCTATTTCCCTGGCCTCAGAGGTCTTTGTATGTGAGGAAATCTACTCCCATCCCTAGTGCTGAGACTTGAATTTTCAGTCTGAGATGGCATGAAAATTCTATAGATATGTACCCTATAATAGGCTGTTTATTATAAGAGAAGGAGAGAAGCATTTTTGCACTAGTCATTCCTGTATCTTGTTTTCTTTTTGCTCATTCTCCACTACACCTAATTTATATTTTAGTATCTATTATGTATCCATTAAAATCATTTTATGTGCTTTTTGGGAATAATACAGTGTAAGTAAATAAGAAAAAAAATAAACGTACTGGGCAGAAGACACTGCCCCCCAAAAATACATGATTTCTACTTTGGTTCACTTGATTGGTCTAGACCTTCTTCTCCATTGAAGCTCAGAGAAGAACCAGGCCAACCTAAGCAGTTCTGAGACTATTCATGACCTTTCAGGCTTGAGATTTCCCAAGCAAAAGCATTCAGGCAGGTATTGCTTCTCAGAGTCCCAAGAGAAAAGGACTGTGCCTTCCCTTTAAAGATTCTTAAAGCTCCCCCCATTTTCTATTTTTATGTTTGATGTAAAGCCCTTCTCTGAGCAGATGGGAAGGAGATGGGCCAAGCAGAGGTGTAAGTATGTGTGTGCCTTAGTATCTATATGTGCATGGCCTTACACTTAATTTAGAAACTGCTCTGTGAACAAATTCATCTTTCCCCTAGTTTCACAACTACATGTGGAGAAAATAAAGGAAGCTTACAAGATAGCTTTAGGACAAAAGCTCTCCATTCTACTTCTACATAAAGTTAAGACTGTTAGAATTCATGGAACATTTGTGTATGACTGGAGAAAGCCTCACCTGGTATCATGCCATTCTTCCTGAAAACCCAGATATCTCTCTTCACTTTTGCAGTGTGTTAAGGCCTGAAACAATCCTTCCAACCAACCAACAAATAGAACATGAGTGTGAACACATTATTGGTCAAAATTATGCCAACTGCCCCAATCTGAGGACTAACTTATGGTGCATTGATAACAGCAGTTTCATAAAGGATGGCATTGGGGGAACAGGCTATGCCACAGACAGCTCCACCCAGGTCACTGAAGCAAGAAGACTACCCCCAGGACCTCTGCCTAAAAGACAGAACCTGATGCCCTCATCCAGGCTCTCCTACTTACCTGGGGGAAGAAGATCGATATGTCCTGTTGGTCCTACATGCACGTGCAGCCATCTGGAAAGAAAGAGGGCTTTTGCTAGCCACAAGTCTCCAATAAAACATGGACCAGTAATCCTCAACCTCCTTTAAAAAGTAATTCTCCCAAGTGAGGTAGAAGTTGTCCACTGTGAAGGACATCAAGCCTCCATGGACCCTATATCCCTAGTACATTTGTAAAAATGATTCCACTGCCAAACTGGCTGCTTGTCAATATAATTCTGACCCATCAACAACTCCACCTATAGTCCCATTGCAAGATCCTGACTTAGAACCAGGATATCCTATAGAAGAGCTTTAAATGATTTGTACTGAGAAAGAAACTCAAAGGTCCGATGATGGTATGTAGGACTCTTAGCTGTTCTTGCCATAGTGAGTACAGTGGAAAGTTATTAAGTCCCTACATGATGCCCTGCACCTAGGTTGAGAGGCCACCACCACTATGTCACACAGGCTCTTTGTAGAGCCTGAAGTCCATAATGTTATAGCCCAGGTCTGTATGGCGTGTCCTGCCTGTGCTCTCCATAACCCATAGACTCATCTTCTCCATTGTCTGAACAAGTGCAAAGATGTGGATCCCCCTTGGAAAAGACTGGAAAATAAATTTCATCCATATGCCTGTGAGTAAGGGACATACACACCTCCTGGTATGTGTGGACACCTTTACTGGGTGGGTAGAGGCTTTTCCTGCCAGGTCAAAACAGGCTCCTGAGGTGGTATGAGTCCTTCTTAAAGAAGTAATCCCTACATTTTGACTGCCTAGATCTATCCAGAGTGATAATGGACCCTCCGTCAAATCTCAAATCACACAGGGAGTTGCCACATCCCTGGGAATTAAGTATCACCTTCACACTACTCGGAGAACCCAATCACCAGGAAAGGTTGAAAGCCCCAAGTCCAAACTTAATGTCAGCTCATTTGAGATACTTTGTGGGAGGCCTCTTCTGATATCTGTATTGGTTATTTTTTTCTTGCTACTGAAACAAAATACCCAACACCCAACACCCAAGTTAAAGAGGGAAATGTTTATTTAGCTCACAATTTGGGGAAGTTTCAATTCATACTTAGCTGGCTCCAACACAGAGTGGCACATGACGAAGGGCAATAGTTCATGGAGGGTGGAAGACAGCAAAAGCAAGAGCAAAAAGTGAGGAGCAAGAGCAAGCTTCTTTCCCTCTTTTATATTGTATGCAGACTGCCTGCTCCAGGGTAACTGTAGCACTCACACCCGTAATCCCAGTATTGGACCAGGAATCAATCAGAAATCCATACCATGACTCCATGAGGCTTTCTGGACACATCTAGACACAAACCATAGCATTCTGCCTTGGCACACCAAGGACTCATGTAAAACTCTTTATGAAAAAGGCATTTTAGTCTCTTAGAATTGCCAAAGTCCTAACAATTTCAGCATTGCTAAAAAGTCCAAGTCCCAAGTCTCTTCCAAGATCTAGGGCGAAGTCTTATCTATGAGTCACTGTACAAATGAAAAACTACACACTTCAAACATTCAGTGCACAAGATAAACATTACTGCTCCAAAAGTTACAAACAAGGACCAAAACCAGCCCAAAATCCAGCCGGGCAAACATTAAATCCTGTAGTTTCACATGCAACATCAACATCAGAGGCAATCTGGCAAACTGTGAGCTTGATGTGGCTCTGCCTTTATGGCACTTCTGGTGGTTGTAGCTCGTATGCCCTCTCTCTTGGGCTCTGCTCAATCCTTGCAGTTTTCCTCAGACAATGCATGTGCCTTTCCTCTCCAAGCTTCTGATATCTCCGCTGAACCTTTGACTTCACCGTCACAGCTTTACCTATTGCTCTCTCAGGAGCACACTTCCTGGCCTCCCAGAACTTCTGAAATCTGAGTGGGAGCCCCTTTAACCTCAAAACTCTTGCATGCTGCATGTACCTAAAGTCAGTACCCAGGATGATGCCAAGATCCACTGCCAGCTGGATCAGTAGCCAAGCTTTTGTCTATCTTGGCTGTAAGAGTCAAGAGACTATATTACTAAGCACTCCAAACCTGATTTTGAGGAACAAATTCTCATGGCGCTGCCATTGTGGAACGTGGTGCAGCCTCCGCCACCATTCTGGAACATAGTGCTCCGTGGCTGTCTCCTCAAAGCAAAATCTTTCACTTTTACAGTTTTGAGGATTCAAAGGGTGGAGACTTGCTGCTTCTTATATTTTCCTATTCCTTCTCAACAACTGAGCTCTCCTGGGGCTGGGAAAATAGCTCAGTGGCATAAGTGCCTGTCTGGTAAGCACAAGGTCCTGAGTTCGATCCCCCTACCACAAAAGGAAAAAAAAATAAAAATAAAAGAGATAAAGAGATCTCCTTAGCTCTATTATTATAGTCTACAGCTTTACTAGATCCTCCTTCTTGCCAAACTCACAGCATTTTAAATCAGCCTGACAGGCTCTTTGCTCTTGATTCTCAACATAAATCTGGCTAAAAGCCCCCAACAGTAGATATGCCAGTACCTCAATATTAGACTGCCTCAAAATTTCTTTTGTCAGATTAATTAGTCTTCCACCCTTAATCTCAGTCTCAGCAAAAGTCTCTGGACATGAGCAAAATGCAGACAAACCTCCTGCCAAGCCGTAACACACATCATCTGGAGTCCAACATCCAATGGACTCCTTCCTGGAAGAGACCTCCCGAGCCTATTTTTTACAGGAGGATCTCTATCAGCATTCTGGTCTTTTGAGTTCTGACCAGAATCCCCCATACAGAACAGCGTGAGTCATTGCAGGTTTACTGTTTCAGGGGACATCTCTGTACCTTTCCAAAGTATTTCTACAAGCCCTTCCCAAAGGCTCCTGAACTACACAGTCAGATACAGTCACAGAAATGACCCCACTTTGGTAATTTTCTGGTACCAAATTCTATCTTAATTACTTTTTCTTGTTGCTGGGAGAATATACTTGACACCCATAATTAAGGAAGGAAAGATTTTTTTTAGCTCACAATTTGGGGAGGCTTCAGTACTTATGCAGCAGGCTCCAAGGAAGAGAGGTACATAGCAGAGGCAACAGTGCCTGGCAGTGGAGAACAGCAAAACAGCAACAAGAGCAAAAAGGGAGAGCAGCCAGTGAGCCTCTTTCTCTCCCTTATATTGTATGCAGGCCACCCTCCCAGGAGGGCTGGATGTGGCACTCACACCCATAATCCCAGCATTGGACCATGACTTAATCACAAATTCTAGAAGCTGCCTTCCTGACTACATGAGGCTTTGGGGGGACACCAAGGCACAAATCATAAAAGCCTTAAAAAAATAGAAGAGCCCCATTTTTCTGGTTTTTTTTTCCTGTTATCCACAACTTTATAGATCTTGGAAATGGCACATAAAAGAACCAAAACCATTCTGAAGGGCACTAAGAATGTGATCAGCTGGCTGTAGAACTCAGGACCAGAATAAAAACACAGAAGCAGGGCAACTTGAACATGTGTGCGAGTGTGTGTACATGTGCACGCGCGCGCACACACACACATTCAGCTGTCAACAGAAGGCATCCTGATAGTTCAACGTGGATCTAGTGGAGTCCATCCAGCAACCTCATGTAAGGGGCCAGTTGTTGGGAGTCCTGCCAAATATAAGCAACTAGGGGAAGACTCTCCTTTCCTAGGCCAGCAATTCCTTTTCTGAGGACAGATACTAAGGTGAGCAAGAGGAACTAGGAAGAGAGACTAAGGTAAAGCAGGTGACTTAACTGAGGAGGCTCATTGTCTCCATAAGCCTGAGACTCTCTTCCCCTACACAGAGTCAGTAGGGCTAACTGGTGGGATCAAGGAAAGGGGAAATCTGTCACAGCAAGCAGCCCTGCAGCTAGCAGTGTGGCTCTGAAAGCCATTATATGGAACAAAGACTCTAATCCCTGGACCAGAGAAACCTCAGCAATTGGGGACAGAGCAGGAACATTACCCCTTCAGGAAAAGATATGACTACTGAAACAGAAAAAATTCCTCCCATCCCCTCAGGAAGCACAACAGAGACCACTGGGAGCCCAGGCAGCACAAGATAAGCTAAACAGACCAGAATAACACTGTAAGGACTTTCCAAGTTCAACTGCTATTGGAGTTTGCCTGTATGCTAAACCCAAACAGAATGATTCCCTGTAAAACACTTAAATATGACAAAGAGTCTCCTAACATAACAAAAATACCCAAAATATAAGCCAAAACCCTAGAAAATCATGACATTAATGAAAATAAAAAATCCACTAATGCCAACACTGAGATGAATGTGATGTTGGAATTATCAAGAATTTTAAATTAAACATCATAAAAATGCTACAGAAATCAATTACAAATTCTCTTGAAACAAATGAAAAAATAGTAAATCTGAGAAATTTTATCTGAGAAGGAAAAATAAAAATTATAGAACTAAAAAAAACCCCAACTTGCTGTATAGTCTCAATGGTGGTGATAATAGGAAACAGAAATTGTGAGCTGGAGGGTAAAGTAATAGCAGTCAGGCTAGAAAAAGCATGAACAGAAGCTCAGGGATCTGTGTAACAATAATGAGCTATGGAATATTCAACCACTGAAAGCCCAAAACTGAGGGAAAAAGGGGGTGCACACGATTATTTCAAGAGATAATGGCTGAAAACATCCAAAATTTTATTAACTACTTCAACCCAGGATTCAAGAAGCTAGTAAATCCAAAACAGGATAAATCCAAAGAAATCTATGCCATGACATGTCATAATTAAAACTTGAAAGCTAAAGAAAAAACTCCTTAAAGTATCTAGAAAGGAATAGTGCATGGCCTGTAGGGGAACATGCCATTTGAATGTATTTCTTATGTAAAACCAAAGACTGTATAAGGAAATGGCCTAATATGTTTAAATGCTGAAAGAAAAGAACCATCAACCTGTAAGTTTATGTCTTATAAAACTACTTTTCAATAAGAAATTGATGGGGCCGGTGAGATAGCTCAGCAGATTAAGCACCTGCTTTGGCAAGCATAAGAACCAGGCTGGATCCCTGGTTCTGCATTCCACTCTGGCCCCACCCCCAGGGCACACTGAGATGGTAACAGCATCTGGGCCTGGTGGCACATGCCTGTAATCCCAGCACTAGGGAGGCTGAAAATAGGAGGATCATCACAAGTCCAATCTGCATAGTGAGACCCTGTACCAAATACACAAATGAAAGAAAGAAAAGAGGAAAGTGATGATTTTAAGAACAATGAAAGTGATGATTTTAAGAACAGACAAATGAAATCTATAAGATTTTGGAACCAACAGACCTACCCTTAAAATACTGTCTAAAAGAAGTTCTTGGGACTGAGGAGATAGCTCAGTAGAATAAGCACTTGCCCGGCAAAGTCCTGAGTTCAATCCCTAGTACCACAAACAAAAAGAAAGTTCTTGAAACAGAAAGCAAAGCATAGAAAGAGGAAATGTAGATGAAAGGAGACAACAGAACAACCAGAAATATAAGTCCATACAATTTTTTCCTTATGAGTTTTATAAATGATATTTGATGATTGAAACAAAAAAGTTGATACTGTTTAACAGACTTAAATGCTAACAATAACTATTTTAAATGTAAATGCTTTAAATATAACAGTCAAAAGACAGAGAAACAAAGTGTGATTTGAAACAAAAACTGTATAGTACATAGAAGAATCTCCAAATTTAGGGGCCGGGGAAATGGCTCAGTGGAATAAGTGCTTCCCTGGCAAGCACAAGGGCCTGATTTCAATCCCTGGTTCCACACACACACACACAAATCTTCAAATTTAAAAACAAGTCAAAAGGAAAAAGGATGGCAATAGATATATACCACATAAGTATTAATAACAACTTTTAAAAAGTAGAAGTAATGGTAGTAATATTCAGTAGGTTTCAAAGCAAAGTTGTAGAACCACAAGAAGTTATTACATAATGGCCAAAGGATCAACCCAATCAGCAAAAAAAAAAATTATATATATACTAATTGTGTGCAAACTAAGCTACAGAACCTCAGAGACACAAAGTGAAAACCAGAACAAAAAATGCTGAAATACCATACATGATAATTGAAGAGTTAAGGTTCTCACCACGCAGTCTTCTCTGATAACACTTATGCTCAGTGCATACTGGAAGTCATGAAGCACTTCACTGATGATGTCTGAACAAAGTACAAGATAAAAGTAAATGCAAGAACCATCATTTTCTCCCCTGAGCGAATGTTTTATCTTTCCCCCAAATGTCAAAACATATAGATACCTTTATCTAAATCTTAAAAGTTGGGGCTAGGGAGATAGCTCAGTGGAATGAATGCCCGCCTGGCAAGTGCAAGGTCCTGAGTTTGATCCCTGGTACCACAAACAAACGAAAATAAATAAATAAAATAAATCTTAAAAGCCATTTTTAAACCCTATGTGAGAGGCCTTGACAATTTCCAGCTTTGACATACAATTTCAATTGTGTTACAGGTGTCCCAGGAAGATCCACGAAGAATAAAGAGCAAGATGTCTAGAAAATGCTTTTCTAAGATACCCACATTTGCCAGCTCAGACCCTTTCCCCTTTTCATTCCCTTACAAAAACCCCAGTCTCACCCTGACAGCGTGATTCCTTTCTTGGAAATGACTTGCTGTCCTTGACAATGTACTAAGTGATGTAAATAAACTCCTGTCTTTCCTATGTTCCTGATCTATCAGTAATTTTTTTTTAAATTTCCTATGACTTAGGCCCTCTATACACCATCTAGCTCAACAACATGAAGAATAGAAGAATCTTCAATTATTGGGTAGGGGAATAGGTATAGAAGAACAGACTTGTGGACATATTATAGCAAAAGTTAGAAATCAATTTGTAGTGACTACGTGCATGCTGCCTGTCACATCACTAGCTGCAGTCAGTCAGCTTTGACTACCTACCTCTCTTTGATCATGTTCTGGGCTGACTGGACTGTGACCACCTTAAGGTTTTCTTAGTTAGAAAAATACATTTTGTTTCTGACCTGCTTCAAGGACTTCAGGTCTGACAAACTGGCTAAGCCAAGGACCCATTTGACTCTACTTCCTCCTCTCACACTCCCTCCCCTCCTTCCCAGAATGTTCCTGTCTAAAGATAAACAACTCCCTTTAAGTCAATCTGCCTGAAACACATGACTTAATTCATGTAATCCATGTATCCAGGGCCAGCCAAATAGCTCAGTGGATTAAAGCACCTGCAAGCAGGTGCATTGGCCTGGGGTTCCATCCCCACCCCCAGGGCGAGCTGAGAAGACAATTGAGACTGGGCGTGGTGGCATGTGCCTGTAATCCCAGCTGTAAACAGGTGGATCCTAGGATCCTTCCCTAAAATACAAAAAAAAAAAAAGAAAAAAAAAAGAAAAAGAAAAAAAAAAAGAAAGAAAGAAAGAAAGAAAGAAGAAAAAGAAAAAAAAGAACAGAAATGTTTGTTTGGGGCTGGGGAGATGGCTCAGTGGAATAAGTGCTTCTCTAGCAAGCGCAAGGGTCTGAGTTCAATAACTGGTTCCACAAAAATAAATAAATAAATAAATAATCCATGTATCCAATCATGTAGTAACCTGCTATAAGTTCTGTACTTCCCACTTGCAAACTATATTTAAACTGAACTCAAGCCTGACTCCGGGCTGGTGATTTGAAACTTTGGGTTCCCCAGTCCACTCACATAATGAATGTTGCCTTTTAACTCTCCAGTGCAAGTCTTCCATCTGGTTTGATACTGTTTTTTTTCTGCAACAATTGTTGAAAACTTCAACACTACCTTCACTTTCACCCCAGTGACAGAGCCATGAAACAGAAGATCACAAATAAACAGAAGATCTGAAAAGTGCAATCAACCCACTGATCTAACAACATAAAAAACATAACACCCAACATCAGCAGAACACACATTTCTTAATTACCCATAGAATGTTGACCAAGCAGAAAAATAAATAAAACATACCAAGTGAAACTTGAAGAAGGTAAAAATCATAAATTGTGTGCTCTGACCAAAATGGAAGCAAGCTGAAAACTTCTAACCAAAACAACAAGAAACTCTCAAAACATCTCTTGTAAATAGTTTGTGAGTTAAGAGGAAGTTAACTTTCTCAAAGGAAATGAAGAGCATATAAAACTAAATATAAATGAAAACATATTTCAAGGTATATTTTATTTCAATTAAAGATATATAATTTCATAATACAGCCCTCTCGGACTATGAAAAAGACATGAAAGAAAAATTTGAACAGTTAGAGCCATTGTACTATAAAACTTTAGGTTTCAAATGGACTTCCTGGTATCAAAATGCAAATGCTAGCACTCTTACATTTCCTCAGCTCAGCTCCCAACTTAGTTTTATTATTCAGCAAAACTCCAAGTTTATTTTAGATAAACAACCTAAAAGAGAGAGAAGTTTTATTTAAAGTTATTTTGGGACTTCTACAGAAAGGAAACTAAGACTCCTGACAGGCATCTTTTTTAAAAGCTATACTTGTGAAAATTTTAGGGAAAATAGAATTCATAAAGTTCATTTTAAGTTCAAGTACATCAAGACATAAACTAGCCAAGCCTTTGGAATTCTTTTAATTGTCTCAAATATATTTTATAATTCTCAAAAACAACGGTTTGTATTTCAGATAAGTCATTAGACAATTAGACCACATAAATATCAATTTCTAGGGCTGGAGAGATGGCTCGGCAGAATAAGTGCTTGCCTGGCAAATGCAAGGGCCAGAGTTTGATCCCCGGTTCTGCAAAAAATAAATAAATAAATAAACAAACAAACAAATAAATAAATAAATAAATTTCTTTACCTCGCATGGAAGGGAAATAAGTAGAGAAATAGGTAAAAAATAGAGCACAGTCAAGTTTTGTGTTAATCGCAATATTATCTACATGTGATTTAGCAAGTACATGCAACCTTTCCTTATATACCCAGATCATAAATATACTGTGCTTGCCTATGCCCAAGTCTCAGGGAAAAAAGTGATTTACAACACAGTGTCTGAGCTTTAAAAAGTATTTCTAATACCTGTCACTTACTTTGTTCAGTTTCTTTTTGAATTGGCAGCCTTCTAAGAAAGGGTTATAAATTTTGATTTATATATTGCATTCTTTATAAGGTGCCCTATTATTCCATTTACATATATGTGTTATTTCATCAAAATTTATGCTACAGTAAAACTCTGGTTCAGGAGCATAATTCATTCCAGAAGCATGCTTTGTAATCCAAAGCACTTGTATATCAAAGCAAATTTCCTCCTAAGAAACTATGGAAATTTAGATGTGTCATTCCACAAACCAAAAATATCCATATAAAAATGATTATGACACTGTAATATAATACAAAATAATAAAATACTATGAAGAAAAATAAAGTAGCCTGCACTCATGTATGAAAACCTTTGTGGCTGGTAGGAGGGAGACAAGAGAAAGAAGGTTCTGTGTAGGACAGTTTTCACAATTGCTAACTGAAGTGCTGCTATCTACTGGCTCAGTGGAATCCTACTTTCTGTAAAAAATTGAACAAGGAACCTATCCAATGTCACTCACTTTTGCTTCTTTCTTAGAATTGCATAGAAATGTGACATTATATGATTGTTAAACGGAATCATCACCTGCACTGCTACAGCCTTAATGAGGTGGTGATTTTCTACAAAATTTTGCAGTTTCCCATCTTTTACACATCTTCTAATATTGTCTTAAGTGAGAGAATCTACCTTTTTCTCCTCCTTCTTTGCAAACAAGCTTGCCTCCATAACCTCTTGCTGTTTGGAGATGATCACCCACAATCCCACAGAGTAAGAAGAGGGAGAGGAGAGAGAGAGAAAACATTGTCTCAGTTGTTATTACATATATTCAGCATCAAGCACTACTCATATTGCAAGACATCACTTGTTTATAAAGTTAAAATTGATTAGAAATGTTTGTTCATCTTCTTCTTCTTTTTTTTTTTTTTTTG
>NDGM011212701.1:0-12348 GCA_002564305.1 Octomys mimax | reverse complement strand
GTACTGGGGATTGAACTCAGGACCTTGCACTTGCCAGGCGAGTGCTTATTCTACTGAGCTATCTCCTCAGCCCTCTGGTTGTACTTTAAACTTTAAGACAATCTCCCTCTTTCCCTCTCTCCCTCTATCCCTTTATTCTTTCTCATTTCTCATTCATCATCCATTGGTCTGTGCAGCTGTCCCAGTTACTGTTCTCTCATTGCTGGGGCAAATACCTGCCACCCAGAATGAAGGAAGGAAAGGTTTACTTAGCTCACAGTTAGTGGAGGCTTTGGTCCATACTCAGCCTGCTCCATGGCAGAGTGGCACACGGCAGAGGGCAGCAGTTCACGGCAGCAGTGGCAAAGGGCAGAGAGAGCAAAGGGAGAAGCAGCAGTTCCAGCGGCTAGCGAGCCGCTCTCCCCTCCTCACATTGTAAGGCAGAGTATCGACCCCAGGGCCCTCACACCCATAATCCCAGCCTCAGATCATGAATTAATCACAAACGCTAGAAGCCACCCTCTGACTGCATGAAGCTCTGGGGGGACACCTAGCTCCAAATCATGACAACAGCCCTGTTCTCCAGGGACGTGTTTGCTTTCTAGAATTGTTTAAAAGAGAGTTTGTTGCATTTGCACCACTGACTTTTCTTTCAAGCTTTCTTTTCCTCTGCATCATGCGGCTGCTTTGGCTGCATGCACGTGAGTAGCAGCAGAGCTGAGGACAGCCTACATGTTCCTTTCTGTCCCTGATTCCCTATGTCATCGCCATCCCAGGTTACAAGTGTGTCTTGGGCAAGCATAGTGTGTGTGGGGCTCCACAGAAAAATTAAAAGATCAGTGCAGAAAAGTTTCCAGTGCATGTCTTGCATTATAGTCCTTTCTATTAGAAGACAGAAACACAATTTTAATTTCTGCACTCAAGTTATTTCAAAGTACTTATACATCTAGCCCTTTCTAAATGAAGGAGATGGGTTAGATACTGAGTTATTTGAAAACCTCTGCTTCTTTTGGCAAAGGGATGTTTGGAAAAAAGGAAATAGTTCTGTACTATCTTACTTCCATTCACAAAATCTCAGAACTCCTTTAATGAGTTTAGGGAATTTCTTATGACTCAGACTGTTCTGGGACTTATTGGAAGAAGCTTGATTATACCCAGGATCCTATTATGATGTGAGCCACTGGGAAGACTGGACAAGTGGTCACAGGGTGTTAGGTCCTACATCTGGTCGTGCAGGAGGCCTACTGGTTAGGCAAAGTGGGCCCGCATCCCACTAATGGCCTGTCCTCAGCATCCATCCAGATGGCCTGGGTGTCCTTGTAGTGCCTCTCTTGCACACAACGCCAACGGGTAGGCAGGATCCCATGCACAGCTGTGTGTGATGATTCTGAGAGATACCTCTTGGCCCAGGTTCTCAGTTATAAATTCCCAGTGACTCCTTGCCATTCAGACTTTGGCTCCCTGTGGTCATTCCCTTCCTAAACTTCAGCTCTACATTTTTATTTTGAAGCTAAGATCAGAGTCTGAATTTTACAAAAGGTAGGTCTGAATCTGCGTGAGAAGACTTTGCTTGTTCACGTGACTCCTCAAACATGAGGACCCTGTTCTGCCTTATATTCTGAAGCCTCTGGGTAGAGCCGCTGTGACTCTTGGATACCCATCCACCTGGGAAACCTTCTGCTAGAGCAAAATTTACTCCTCCCATGCTAGGCATTGTGGGAGGAAGATGAGCAGAGGAGTGAGTCTCTCTTCCTCTCTGTCTGGGTTTCCTGGTTCGTAAGTGAAGGGAATTGTTAGGACACACAGTGAACCTCATAGCATTGCTCTGAGATCTGCCTACCTCACACAACCACTTAGATACCATCTCCTAGAAATTATAAAACCTACATTATTGGCTAAAACCATGGAGCAATCAAGTTAAAAGAAGAAAGTTGGGAACTACAGAAAGAGAGGAAGACTGAAATCAGTGGTCCCTGATCTTTCTAGTGCTAGAGATCGTGTGTATGGGAGACAATTTGTCCCCTGATGATTATGAGGGCTTGGGGTTGAGTTCTCTTAACCTAGCTCTCTCCAAGCACAGTTTTCAGGGCAGTTCATGGCCTGATGAGAATCTACTGCCCCATGGATTGGGCTACCTATACCAGTGTAGCCTGCCCCTCACCTCATGCTATGTGGTACAACTAGTGGATTTATTTTTAAATCTTATTTTCTTCTTGCTATTTATTCTTTTTTTCTGTTCTTTGATTTTTTTAAAAAAAATGTGCTATAGGGTCTTGCTATGCGCTCAGACTTGTAGCAATCCTCCTGTCTTGGCTTCCCCAGTGCTGGCATTACAGGTGTGCTCCACGAGTCCTAGTTTCATTGGCTAGCATAGTGCACCTGGGGGGTAAGGCATGTGGTACCAGGGATGGAACTCAGGTCCTTGTGCTTGCCAGGCAGGTGCTTAAACAGCTGAATGATCTCCCCCAACCCTTCTTTTTGTTTTAATCACATTTCTTCTTTTGAATTAGTTGAGGGCTTCTTTTCTTTGTTTTGACATTGAAGTTTTCTGGGAGAGTATTTTGTTTTCAACAGCTAGTAACGGTGTTTTCATCACTGACATCGATATCTTTCCCTCCTAGTGAGCAGCACACTAGCTCCATTCAGATGTCCTTGTTGACCTTGTTCAGGATTTTCATTTTATGCTGCTTATTTTAGCATTACATACCAGCAATTATTATGACTGTTTTAGTGATTCTTTGAATTCTTAGGCTTACTTACCCATTTTCTACTATTTATCCTATTTGTTTCCACATCTTAAGATTTTCTATCTGGAGCAATTTGCCTCCTCTTTGAACTATACTTTCTAGGATTTCTCTTAAGGAAGAGTAGTAGCAAATTTCACATTTACTTGTGCTTATTTCTCCCTTGTATCAAAAGGCATTTGCACAAAGTTGAGACTGAGCGATTCTCTCTCTGCACTTTGTACTCTTCAGCTTGTCTGGGAATACTCCCGCTGCCAACTGTCCATGAGCGAGCCTAGTGCCGCACCCGTGTGTGCGTCAGAAGAATCACTCAGGATGGCAAGATGCAGGTACCATATGCAAGAATACATTGCAGAATTATGCCCTTGGATCATCTTACCAAGTCCATTTGCTATAATTTCATTTCTGGCACTGTCAGCCCTGCAGGAGTGCCTCCACCCTTCAGTGGGCCTCTCCTTGTGAAGATGTAGCACTGGAGATGTGCCCTCGCTTCCCAAGGCTGTTGTGACAAATACCAAAAACGATGTAGCTTCAAGCAATACACATTCATTCTTCCACACTCTGGGAGGCCAGAAGCACAAGACAAATGATAGAGAGAGTGGCACACCCTGGGCTCTCTGAAGGCTTTTGGGGACAGCCCTTCTGGGCTCCTCCAGCTTCTGAGTGTCTCTTGCTTCCAACCTACTTCCCAACCCTCTCCTCCTGCGCCTGCCCTTTCTGACTCTTATACAGTCCCCCGCTAATCCAGGATGATCTCACTTTAAGAGCCTTACTTTAATTACATTTTCAGAGACCCATATCCTGTGTGAGGCCCTGTTCTGATGGCTGGAAAGATATCTGTCTTAGAAGCCACATTGCAAACCTTTCCTAGATATAAGGAAGCCTTTGTAGAAAAATGGTGCTTTGAGAATAAGTTCAAAAAATATTGTAAAAGCCCACAAAAGCAAAACTAGAGTTTTAACTAGTAGGTGCAGAATTTGCTTCTTGGTCAATTTTCCAATTTTTTTCAGTGGACAATTGAAATAAGCTCTAAATGGCATGAGCTTCTGCAGTCAGCTGAGGTCGTTTCGTCATTTTGCCACCTACTGAGTGGCAAGAGTCCGAGGTGAAGATGAGGAGAAGCCCATCGTTCCTTTTCGTGTGACAGTGACATCTATCAGGCCATCTACCAGTTTTGCCTGGTGAACAGATCTCCACGTACCTCTTCAACAGGGACAACAGGAGAAGACGTCATTGCCCTTGCTGGAGAAGTCACTTTAAATATGGTTTCAAGCATCTCAGTTTCTCCACACAACACAACGGGGGATGAAGGAAAATGGCATTTTGAGGGATGCAAATGACAACTTCTTTCTAGCTCTGGTGACCTCTTTCAGGTCCTGGGAGTTTGGTAAATGCAGTCCGGGAGGGGTGTGAGCCCCTTCTACTCTCTCTTGCCATTTCTCAGCAGAGGAAAGTAAGTCACGCTTAAGCTTCGGTGTCCCCTTCCTGAAGTTGAAACAGTTATGGAGGCTCATATAAGCGTTATATAAGATAATGTCGCAGTAGTGTGACACTGGGCACATCCGTATCAAGGCCGCCTTAAGGGAATCAGATGTTCGTGAAAGCCATGGGTACAGAAGGTCTTGTGGTCTTCATCCACATACCAGCGTAGATAGTGGTCCCTTCCCACAGCTCGTCCACCAAGGATCTGCCTCCGGAAGCTCCAGAACCAGAGTTGTTCTTTATGCCAACAAAATCACTTTTCCATTCTCAGATGCTCTGACGCGCTGCAGCAGGACGTTAGGTTCCGCGAGCTGCTGGGCCCCTTGGCTCCAGGAGGGGACGCAGGTAACCGAGAAGACCTCGGTCTTGAGTCCGTGCTGACTCGGAGCAGCAGCCCTGTTCCGCGCGTGTCTGCCTCGAGGTGCGTTCATGCGCCCGCCCGCAGTCACTGTGTCTGTCTTCACTGCTGGTTACCTACGGCCTCCTTCAGTCCAGCCATGGCACTTAGATTTTTTTCCCAACTTAGAGCTTCACTGATAATTCGGAAAACTTGGCCCACATAGAGCTCTGCGTGCAGAACACGTCTTGGTCCCACATAGAGCTCTGCGCGCAGAACGTGTTCCAACGTTCGCCTCCCTGCAGGACGGACTCAGAGCAGTCAGCCCGGCCGGCTCCCTTGCTGCGCACGACGCTGCCCCGGCTCTGAAGAGCAATTACCGTGGAGAAGACCTCTGGGCAGCCCTCCTCTGAGAGGTGCTCAGGGCCCCTGGTACCACTAGGACTGACAAAGCCGAGAAACCGCCACCAATGACTGCTGGTTCAGTCGTTCGCCAGGGAAAAGCAGAAACCAGCTGGGCCCTCTGAGCACGCGCTGCCCCGCAGGCCTGTGGAGGACGCTGTGGCTGGCCTGTGGAGGACGCGGGCTCTCTGTGGCCTCTGGACAAGACCTGTGTGCTGGTCCAGGTGCCAGCCCACACCTGCGCGTTCCCGCTCCCAGGCGTGGCTTGGGGTGATCTAGTCCTACCATTAGCTTGTTCCCCTGGCCCCGGGTGGATGGGGTTGAATGACAGAGGCATAGAGGCAGTCTACCAAGGTGGCAGCCCGGCCTCTCGCCTCGAGGGCAGAGCAGCCTGGCTGCCGGCTCACCCCCCTTTATTCACCCACAGGAGGTACAGGCAGTTAAAGTGACACGGGCCTTCCGCGTCCACTTAGCCCTCGCTCAGGGGAACAGTTACACTCAGGTCTTGCCTTTCCTCTTGCTGCTTCCTGGGGAGGCCGCATAAGCCTCAGTTCGCACCGGTCTCCCACAGCCGGCCTGCTTGCAGCCAGCCAGCTGGGCCTCAGGGTTAGGACCAGGGAGACAGAACAGCGCTGCCGCTGTCTTCACATCGAGGCAGACGCTCAGCTGTGCCGGGCTGATGCAGGCCTCCAGGCAGCAGGAAGGCTGCGTGCGTGGAGACCGGAACTGGGAAGCGTTTGCGGTAGAAAGTGCCATCAAGGACCCAGAGGCCCAGCAGGAAATCTGGACCTCGATGGCACCTTCTGCTGCGCAGCCACCCGCGAAGCTCTCCGCTTTCCTCAGCTTAAAGTCGTCTCGTGTCTTTCAGAGGAAATGCAGAGCTGTTCCCTACTGTGTGGGGTGCTCTGGGGGGTGAGTATGAGACACGGTGCTGGCTGTGAGGCCTAGAAGTTAAACATGGTGAAGGACCAAACCGTACCAAATCAAGGTCATCAGACCATTTTTGCTGAGGTTCTAGCTATAGATTGCCGGGCTCTAATCTGAACGACAGAGTCTGGTGAAAAGAAACAGAGACAGCTAATACCAGTTAAAGACAGACATAGACCTGGTCATGAAGTGACCGGCTCGCAGGGCGCCAACGCTCACAGATCTGCCTGCTCCCAGGGCCTGGTCATTGTCTAGTCTCCGTGAAAGCTGTGTGCTTCGGTGGCTGCTGCTGGAACCTTCTGCAGAGGGAAGGAAAATGTGCCCATAGTGACCCCAGTAGAAGGACTCAGCTGCTGTCCTCTGACCATCACAAACCCCTTTGTGACTGCACCAGGCTTAGAAAGGCTCCTCTTCTCCCTCTTCCTGCGGTAACAAGCACAACTGGGAGAAGTGCAGGGGCCCTGCTCACCTGGTGGAGTAATTAGCCAGCCTGTCAGCACTGCCCAGGTCAGGGCATGAGACTGCTTGCAGGTCATGCAGAACAAAGCCACCCAGCATCAAAAATAACTTCCTGAAGGAAGCAGGTGTCACGAAGCGGACTTGCCGCGGGCCAGTGGCTGAGGTCCAGCAGATGTCCGCACCTCAGCAAGTCTTTTCACACCTGGCTGATAGCAAATCACGCGTCAGTCATGATGTCCTCTGCCGTAACTCCTCCTCCTCACTACCTCAGCCCCTAATCAGGGCCATCACTGGCAGAATGCACGGCCTGTTTAATTTGGAAGTATTTAGGATGAATCTGCGTAGGGAGACTTAGGGCTTCACGAATGCTCTGTGAGGCAGAGGGGAAGGTCGCACAAGGTTATGTTTGGAGGCTGCTTTTGGTCTTCACCAAACTTGAACCCACAAACCTAAGTGGTCACCCTGCACATAAGAGCAAGCTATAAATCTAACCACGTGGCTTTAGCCATTACTCACAAGAAATCTGCGCTGTGTGTGAAAGTACAGACACACATTGTAATGGAGAAAGCACAAATTCATCCCAAGAATTCCTCTCACTTGAGGAAAACCTGGGCTAGCACGTCAATCTTGTGGCAGCTTTTGTGCATATCCAGTTTGCTTCTCTTGCCTTTCCTCCTCGGGGGTGCTTTGTGTCAGGTGGAGAAGTCCTGAGAATGTCAGGGGCAGATCCCTCCCACGGGGTCGCATCCTCCAGGGAGTGTGTGTTCTGCATTCCATTGTGATTCTGCAATGGAGGAATATCTGAGGACAATCACTTAGGATTTTGAATGAATGGTCCCAACTAAAAAAATAGACAAAAGCCTGTCAGACCTCTTCTGAAGCTTCGATTGACTAATTTGTTTTCATAGTATCAGCTGCAAAGAGTAAATGGAGATCATAGACATATAAAATGGCACCTTGGATCTACTTGTTTGTTTGCTTTGGTGCTGAGACTCAAACTCAGTACCTTGCACTGGCCAGGCAGGTGCTTGTTCCTCTGAGCTATACTTGGCCCTAATTTGTAAGAATTTATGAGGGCTGGGGAGTAGCTGAGCAACATAAATACCTGCCTGGCAAGTGCAAGGTCCTGAGTTCAATCCCTGGTACCAAAATAAAATAAAAAAAGAATTTATGAAAAGATACATGTATAAGAACATAAACTTATTGAGCTGTTCTTTCTTCCATAAATGTGGCCTTGGGCACAGGTAAATTATTTAGTCATTATTTCCAGACTGTCCTGGGCTTACAATAAGAACATCATGGTGAACCCATCATTAGCTGAAGATGTCATGAATGAGCAAAGCTTTCATTACATCTGTGTTATTTACTTGCCTCTTGTTGCTGGGACAAAATACCCAATGCCCAAAATTAAAGAAGGAAAGGTTTACTTGGCTTATGTTTTATGGAGGCTTCAGTCCCCAAACAGTTGGCTCCAAGGCAGAGCGACGTGGCACAGGGGCCACAGATGAGGGCAGCAGGCAGCACAGGCAGCACAAGCAGCAGGGGGGAGCAAGCCTTTGTTCCCCCTATACTGTACGCAGCTCCCCTGCCAGTGCAGTGCAGGGCTCGCACCGCCTTCGTGCCCTCCTCGTGCGGAGGACGAGGGTGCTGCCAGGTGAGGGCCCTGGACCCTGCTGAGCTGCTTAGTTACACAGCGTAGTCATCATTACAACAACTAACCTGAATGCACATTGTATAGCAACACAACACACCGAGGGGCCTCTGGATGTGCCCCAGGTCCCAGGGCTGATGGGAGCTGCCACCACCCAATGCCATGAATGTGTCTTAAGTTCTCTAGTACACAGAGAAAGACCAAAATTCAAAATTTGAAGTATATTGCCACTAAACACCTATCACTTCACATATGAAAATGTCAAAAACCATGTTGAACCCTTATACCAGGCTCACCAGTATTTATTTATTTACTTGTTTTTAACTGAGAAGTAAAGAAAATCACATTGTGTGCATATATCCAGACACTGAAGAATGGCTAAAGCAGGCTATTTAGCATATGCATAAATTATGACATCAACAGCACAAAATGTATTGGTGGAGTGGAGTAAAAACAGTTATTTTTGTGTACTCAACTTGTTATGAGCTTAAGATAGCCTGTTATAAGTAAGTTTCATGTAAACTCCATGGTAACCATACAGATGTAGAGTAGATATTAAAGTACTTGAGCAGAGCCTACTGACAGTCTTAACACAGGAAGAAATGATTAGGACTAGTAGATGATGACACTGCACAAAATTCCAGAGTGGAAACAGACCTCCCTATACAGTAGAAACCTTGTTTGTAAGTTCAATAGAACAGAGTAGGTTGGAGCACTGAGCTGCCTTCTTTAGCTCTCACACAACCACCATGATTGTTAGTGACAGGGAGGTCATGCCATGGATTTTTTTTTTTTTTTTTTTGCCAAATTCCTTTGATTTAGAAAGCCAGCTTTTCTATGATATCAGAACATTAGTCTTCTCCTTCTTTAGCACCTCACTTGAATGGCACACTCCTATAGGCATGCACAAATTGCCAGCTATTTTGAAGCTAAATTTCTAAACTTAATTTTCTTTCAGACTAAGAAGCTTAGTGAACCTCTCTCTCAGTGCATCTCCTCTGAATGCCTAGTAACCACCCTGGGAAAAACACTCATTTGAAATGTGCAACACATCCCACTTTCATCTGGCATCTTCTGAAACTCAAATAATGATTGTCGGGAGTGCTGTCAAACACAAGCTATACCTGCAAACGCAAAGGACTTTGGTCCACATCCAGGAGGCTTGTTAAGGGAGCAGATGCCATTCCGCTGCGATTTGCCTGCCGATGTCTAGCCCATGTTTCAAGAAACAACTGTGTTTTGCTTCTGAAATAAGTGTTTCTTGGAACTGAAATGATCATCATCTTTTGGATTTTGTTGCATAGTATCTAGCAGCATCAGTCAGGGTTTTGCTAAAGAAACAGCATAACACAAGATGTACAAATGTATGTGAAATTACAAGCTTGGCTTACAGCGGTCAGCCCCAGAGCTGGATGAGGAGGCACCCAGAGAACATCTGCACACTGGAGGCTGAAGGAGTCAGTCCAAGGTCTGGAGCTCCCTGCACGGTTCATGCATGTCTCTGTCAGGAGGCCGGTGGGTCTGTGATGGAAAGCAGAAGAGTCCATGCTGGAAGGCTGAAGGATCTGGGTGCGAAATCCCAAGGGCATGGGCTGGAAGCCAGGAGCTGACGTCCTTGTGAAGGTGCAGACAGGAGCTCCTCAGAAGAGCAGAAGCTGAGCCGCCCTCCCTCATTTCCCCTTTACACTGTGCCAGTGATGAGCTGTCCTAGGGTGGGTCCTCAACGCCCTAGGGTGGGCACTCAATGCCCTAGGGTGGGTCCTCGATGCCCTAGGGTGGTTCTTGATGCCTTAGGGTGGTCCTCAATGCCCTAGGATGGGTCCTCAATGCCCTAGGGTGGGCCCTCAATGCCCTAGGGTGGGTCCTCAATGCCCTAGGGTGGGTCCTCGATGCCCTAGGGTGGGCCCTCAATGCCCTAGGGTGGGCCCTCAATGCCCTAGGGTGGGTCCTTGATGCCTTAGGGTGGGTCCTCAATGCCCTAGGGTGGGTCCTCGATGCCCTAGAGTGGGTCCTTGATGCCCTAGGGTGGGCTGTCAATGCCCTAGGGTGGGTCCTCAATGCCTTAGGGTGGGTCCTCAATACCCTTAGGTGGGTCCTCAGTGCCCTAGGATGGGCCCTCAATGCCCTAGGGTGGGCCCTCAATGCCCTAGGGTGGGTCCTCAATGCCCTAGGGTGGGCCCTCAATGCCCTAGGGTGGGTCCTCAGTGCCCTAGGGTGGGTCCTCAGTGCCCTAGAGTATAAAATTCCTGAGCCAACTTACTTATGCATCTAAGCTTCTCAAGTTGACTCAATCAATCAATCAATCGACAGTCATTACACTGGCTTTCCCCTAAAGTCATCTATTATGGCTTAAGGACTTAATTTGAGGGTGGCTGTGCCCTGGGAGTGAGTAGGCAAAGCAGCCTACCTTTTGCCCATCTTACGAGAGATGAGGCGTGTGCTGTAATCTATGTGCGCATTCACACCTCCCAATTCTGCACTTGCTGTCTGCACAGGTAAGAGTAAGCCAGAGGCCCTGCCATCATCTCTCCCTGTAATCTTGCAATGTGATGTTCACCCTGGACTACTCCTCCTTGCTGCCTTCTGACTTCTTTCTCTGACATTAAGAAAGCTAGATCCAATCATTACCATTGCTTTTTAGCCATTAAAAATGTAATGGAGTTTTGAATAACAGCTTTCATCAGCACAACTTCCATGCAGAGATTTGATCCTTGGGCCAGCTCTTCTTAGAGCTAATGGCTCTGCTTCCTTTGAATGTGACTGGTGTGCCACAGCATCTGCTACCTTTACCAAGCATGTAGGGGGAGCCGTGTTGGTGGATTAACCAATGGCCAACTTGTAGCACCCAGCTAATAGTTCAGTTCAGTTCATCAGCATGGTGCTGGGGCTGGATGTCCCACCTGAGGATTGTTACCAACAGCAAAAAAGGAGAATGGGGTGTAGAGGGGGTGAGAAGGGGTGCTGTTGATTCCCCTGGAGAAGTCTGTCACGCTGGCTTTGCTGATATGAACTCGGCTGTTCTCACCGTCGGAGGAGCTCAGGACCTCACTGTTCCTGAGGATGGCTGCAGTTCTCTTCGGGGGAGCTCTGGCCCTTACCATAAGCATTGCTTCCTGGTTCCAGTGCGGATCCCTCAGCTGCTGGCACAGATCCTTCATCCAGCTGGCATGGACTTTCCGGCTTCCACCACTGACCTTTGGGCTTTCCCAGGGCAGATCCTTGATTCAGGCTTGCGTGAGGCGCTGTGGACTCTAGGTCTGCGGCCCGACTCGTATGGACACTGCTGTGGTATCCAGGCCTTTCTGCATTTAATGCTTTGGGTGAATACAGTAAAAAAAATCCTATGAATTAGCTGTCCTACATTAAAGCTATTCCCTTGAAAATCCTGCCTACAACATCAATCATGTTCGGAGCTCAAATCTGGAGAAAAATACAACTGTGCTCAAACATGATTTAGTGTTTTATGTCTGTGAGTTAGATAAAGTTGTTTTCCTAAAGTTCTTGTCTTTGAAATGGTTCTGCAATCAGAGGCTCCTTGGAGTGCTAGCAGCGTGGCTAGGGCATCCCTTAGCAAAGCCAGTACACCATCCAGCAGGTATTTCACAGGATTTATTCTAGTTGAAATGTGAGTGTGTATGAATAGTAATCTTTCTTATAATTGATAGTCTTCACAATTAAAACAGAGATCAGAATAGCCAACAATATTTGTAACTTGAATATATGACATAAATATTGCACAGTATTTAGTACATATTCCTGCATTTCTTGCATATTATTGCTTGCATTTCTGTACAGCAATAACATCATAGAAGCACAGCCATACAGGACTTGAGTCACTTCCTAAGTTATCAGAGAAAATTCATTGGTGGCTGGAGACTTATAAAAAGTTTACCCTGATAGTATTTTGGAACTATAAATTTAAAAAATCATATAATTAAAAATATACAACCCAAATGCCTATCAGCTGAGGTATGGATAAAAAGATGGGTGTTTTTATACAACGGAGTATCGCTCAGATTAAAGTTAGATAAACTCAAGACTTTCATAGGTAAATGGGTGCAACTAGAGACGATACTCATAAGGGAAATAAATCAGAAGCACACGTGTGAGCATCCTACTGGCTCCTTACTGTAAGAACCTGAAAGAGTAAATAGGATCTGAAAGGTACAATGGATCCTGTGAACAGACAAGAAGTGAGGGAAAGGAGAAAAGAAAGGAAGAAGGAACGGGAAGAGAAATATATAAATAAATATATAT
Source organism: Octomys mimax (assembly GCA_002564305.1). NCBI lineage: Eukaryota > Metazoa > Chordata > Mammalia > Rodentia > Octodontidae > Octomys > Octomys mimax. The sequence continues at coordinate 110 of NDGM011212701.1, read as the reverse complement.
ATATATTATATAACAAAAAATATATATATATATGTATGAGCTTGGATAATTTTACTGCTGATTTCTGATGGTCTATTGGAAGTAGCAGTGAGTGTTTAAATTTCTTTTCT
>NDGM011212668.1:7748-23304 GCA_002564305.1 Octomys mimax | reverse complement strand
AAAAAAAAAAAAAAAAAGGCTGCATGGTATACTAGTGGGTGGGTGAGACTGGCGTCCAACGGATGCAGCATTAAAACAGCTGTCAATCACTGGCTCTATGATCTTTGGCAAGGAGCTAAAAATAATCTTAGTTTTTCTTTTCTCCATGAATGGAGATAATGCCTTGTGTGCAGGACTGTTTAGTGTTGAGGTAGTGAGGTTTAGAGTCTGTCATGATGCCCCAAGATTTCTTCACTGGTTTTCTTCTCTTTAGTTTTACCCTTCGCTAGGCCATCATTTGTGGGTTAATTTTTAAAAGCAGGGATAAGATGACCCCGTAACCATTCTTACCATCCCTCACAATTCATTGTGCCTACACAATAGAGAACATTTTGAGGTCTCTAGCTATATCATAGTTACATTTCTGTCATGCTCTTTGAGATGTTCAAATACTTCAATGAGCTCTTTCCTCTTCCTAGGCTTTCCTCCCTGGGATTTGTGTCTGCTGATGTCTTCAACAATGTTTCAAGACTGAGAATCAGAACCCAGTCTTTCACGTATGTGTCTTCAGCCCAATTCATGCTCTGTACTGACCAACACTGTCCTCCCGTCAAGCTCCTTCCTCCTTGCAGCCACGCCTTTTAGGTTGCATTAGTGACGGTTGTTTATACGTAAGTGTTCTTCACCCAACAGACTCATATATTTACCAAAGCAAAGTGATTTGTATCCTCAACAATTTCACACACACACATATTTTCCATGTAAGACCACTGCATGGACATTAAAAAGTGTAAAGGAACGCAAACCACAAATAAGTTAGCAAAGTCCTTTCTCAGGAGCTTTCCCTAGGAGTAGCTTAGATTTGAGGTTGAGCAGATTATGATTTACACAGGCCACCAAATCTTTACCCTACAGATTTCATTCAGCCCTAATTTCTAAATTTGTATGGGATTCATCAATAGTTTGAAAAGGATGCAGCAGAATGCGGTAGTTCAAAACAGACAGCAAAGTAGGGCCCCCCACAATTCATTCTCTTTCATTACCAGCTACAGGATACAGGCTAATTCCTTCATGTCTCCATCATCCACCTTCATTTGGAGAACAATATTCATGACAGTGAAACATGTCTTCTAGAAGTGCTGTGAGAAGTGAGTAAATTAATACATCTAAGAGGATTTGAATAGTGTCTGGTAAATAGGAAGTGTCCTGTCCTGTAACTTGCAACTACTTTTAAAGATGTTAGCCTAACATCTCCACATTGTGTTTAGTGCATGTAAAGGTCAGAAAAGCCAGTACTGTATCTGGGCAGGAAACACAATTTCATAAAAGCCCCAACTCCCAAGTGAGCCTCAAGGCCTATGTCGGCCCTAAAATCCCTGGAGTTCTTGCTGCTCTGGCGCCTTCTACACTGTGCCATATTTTTAAGCACAGAGCGCTCCTGAGAAGAATGAAAATGGGGTGGAGCACTCTAGGGTGAGACTTTGTTTTTAAGCAAAGAATTTGGGAAGAACTGGTGGTAGTGCTATCCAAATTTTTCCTTCAAAACGCGATACACTTGAGACACCTTTCTAGGCGCAGTGAGGCAAGTCCACCTCAGTGATTCTTGACCTCAGAGCACTCTCACACTAGAGAAAGGAACAATATTTTCCCCCGCCTGTGCTTTTTTTCTTCTAAAATAGCACTCTATCATTGTGTGGAGGTTCTATGGTGATAGCTGCTATATAAATACGAGAAGAGAACAAGAGAGGAGGGGAGGTAATTAACTCGATTGTATAAGGCTTTCTTTAAGATGCAGAAGAAAGCTTCTCCCTAATTTTATTCCTTTCTCTAAAACAGCAGAAAAAGGCGTTACAAGAACGAGACATCCTCCAATTCAGCCTGCGCAGGATCATGACTCCACGACAGCCCGCCAGGCTCGTCCACCTCAGCTTGCGGGAGCAGGCCACTTTTCCTCTGGCTCTCCCTCCCACTATGTAAATAACCTCTTTATAAATGGGAAAATGGAGAGAGAGCCTTTCAAGAGTTGTCATAAATTAGAATAAATTGCATTAATTCAAAATGTAAAACTAGAAGAGCCAGGAGAACATGCAACATATTTTCCCCAAATCACACTGCGAAAAAGCCCAAGTGCATACTTGGGGCATATGTGTATCTCTTCTCTGACTGACAGGCTGAAGGAGAATCCGTGTGATTTTTGTGTTGCTGAGGTGAAAACAATCTTTATTTGGATTGAAGAGCAGAGTAAACAGGAATGAATAGGAGACATAAAAGTTTACAGTACAGATGGCTTTCCAATTCCTTTCAAAAACTGTCTGCCTTATCAATTAAAGGTGAATTTGTCTTTTGTTCTAGTAAACCATGATGGTTTCATACCAGGAAAACTAGAGATCATTAGTAAACTGGGTGTTAAGTTTCATAGTGCCGCACAGGTTAAACGCAGCAGCGAGGCTTTATCTTCCCTACCCTTTAAGTGGAAAGAGGAAGATTTATCTTGCAGTGTGGCTGGAAGTCATTAAGGAAACTAAAATCTTTAGTGATAACAAGCCAAGATAAAGAAATGAAAGAGAAAGGGCAGTTTGTGTGTGTGTGTGTGTGTGTCTGTGTCTGTGTGCATGTGTGTGTGCACAGTGTGTGTGCAAATACCCATGCTTATGGAGCATTGGACAGATTTTGATGATTCAAGAAAAAATACTAAAAGGTGTGCCAAAAGCGCTCTCCAGAGACACACAAGGATTTGATTAAACTATAATTACGCCTACCCATAAGCAGCATGCACCTGCACACCTAACAACTCCTTCCTAGAACTGGAGGAATATTTTCCATCCCACAGACTCATCTGGCTTTGTCATCTGAATGAACTGCCTCAGGTAGCACGAGGGAGGAAGCGACCACAGAATCACCCTTCTTCTGCCAACAAGGACCTCCCACCCATTCGGGGAGAGAAAAGGCTCTGCCCATGCAATGACCCACAATTTTGCCCCAGCAATGCCAGGCTGCAATATAACACAGCACTGCTAAACAGTCACCCACAATTTTTCTTTAATATGATTGTCGTTGAATCAGGATGCATCTTTTAATCTGTGTCAAATGGTACCTTCATCCTCAACACTGTTTTGACCACAGAAAGCAGGGCAGCTAAAGGTCTACTTCAGAGGCATGCGGGACCAGTGGGCAAGCATGCAGGTCTGAATTTCCACCCAGCTCTTGACCCTCTAGGCTCTTCTGCCTGCATTGAAAAGACCCGTCATGGCTCTCCAGGGAGCTCTTATCTGGAACAATTCCCACGAAACAATCAATCGCATATCATCATTTCTTTCCTTTTCCAAAAGAACGATGCAGTAAGGGATGCACTTGTTGTGAAGGGCGTGAAGCATGGAAGGAGGGGCCCTCCTGGGCAGCGCAGCAGGCCACCAGACATCAGGTTTGGGCGAGGGTCAGTCACCATTTTCTCCTAGGAGCCACGCTTTTCTCCCAGGATTCATGCATCTTATTCCCCTCTCCATAAAGAATTAGCTGAACATAGTAAAAAGAACAGGGCTCGGGGCTGCAGATGGCTGACCAGCTGTTTGTGGGTGACACCCATGAATCAGTGCCTCATAGAGCGTCAGTGCTTCCATGTTTTGGGGGCAAAATATTCTGCATTTTGGAAAACTAGTTCATGGAAAATAATACGGCAAGCTAACATTTATAGAAAACCACAGTAATCTTGTAACAAATGTCCTAAATTATGTACTCAAAAGCAGATCCAATTTTACCCAAGGTTCTCAAATACAGACTTTGTAGGACCATTTCTTGTTGTTTATTACTCAGCCCTTCCAACCCCCAGGGGCTCTATTTTGTGGTATGCCACCTATAAAATATACCATACAGAAGACAAAATTTCAGCCCGGAGAAGATGCTTTTTGGGGAGGTGGGAGATGGCAGATTATAATTTTTAAAATTCACTTTTGTGTCCCCTTTGATGAATCCCCTCATATTTTTATTCTAGTTAGATGTTAACATTAATGATGCTTTTCATAGCCCTGTAGCTTCTGTCTGAGCAACAGTCATTACTTAGTGTTTAAGTGCAACACGAGGGGTGCGAGCAAAATAAAAGTGGAGTACTTGGACTCCAGTTTCGCCCGCTCTCCCTCAACAAGGAAGTTCTGTCAGCCAAGACCTTCACTGAAGCCATTTCCTGCTTGTTCTATTCAGCTTTAGACAGTTGTGTGAGGTGAGTACCTCAAGAGGGGGTGTTTTAATACACAGAAACTGAGCGCTAGCTGGCCTATGACCGGGCAAAAGGCATTTGTGTGATAGGAGAATAAGAAAGCCTGGGATCATTTTTATTCAATGAAAGCCATTCCTTTGGGTGGGAGAGTCAAATGCTAGTACCCACACATGCTGCCTGCATACCACACAAGCCAGAGGAATGCAGATTTCTGTGTCTGTGAGCAGCTGCTAAGGGAAATGGAACGTCCAACAGATGGCTGCATTGTCATTGCTGGGGGAGGAGGAGAGGGGAGCTATTTTGGTTTTTCTGTTGAGTGTGTGTGTGTGTGTGTGTGTGTGTGTCCGCGCACATGCGCGCATGCACGCCTGTGTATATTTAATAAGATTCTGTCCTCTACTACCTGTCTATCCCCCTACCTGCACCTCTGGTGCTATCAAGGGCTAGCACGCTCTTTGAATCTTAGAACTAGAGAAGGCTTTGGGGTCTTTCCATAACTTAACACTAATGGTGCTAAATGGCCAAGGATACATAGCCTGTGAGGACTAAGACCAGAACTCCTAGGCCACGGGAAAAGGATGGCCAGACCCTGTTTACTTGCACACTGATAAGCACAGAGCACCAAGGAAGGGAAGCAGCACAGAAGTTGCAGTTTCATGGTCTGAGGAGCATATGTGGGTTTTTCTTTCAAAGCCCTAGGGTGGAGTTGCTTCTCAATTCTCATATTGGCAGAAAGAACCAAGATACATTGTAAACTGACTTTTATGAGGATTCGACTGTATATTTTATTATATGTATAGAAGAACTTAACCTATAGCACTCTTTAATTTAAATACTATATATGGAATACTGAGTCTTCTGTATTTTGTTTTCCAGGACACAAGGAGTTAAGCTTCCAGGTCAAAGCTCTCAAAAGCCATGCTGAAGAGGCCCACATGAAAAGCTCAAGGTTCCATATCATGACCTGTCTCTCCCCTTCTGATGGTCGCTTTGGGTCAGTTGTGCAGTCACGTGGCTCAGCCATTGGTTCGTGCTTCCCCCCCTTACAGAAATAGAATCAATAGAGAACAGACAAACCCACAGTTGCCAGTTTGTACAGTCTTGTGGTTTCTGACAGGGGCTACAGACTCGGGCAGGTCTACCAGATAATGAAGGCAAACTATTTCAGTTCCTGTGGGTCCAGAGCGCCTCAGCAGAGTTCTGGTTTCAAATAAATGAATAACAAATTAAAAGGCACAGTAAAATCAGGGGGTGGATAAAATATGTTAACTAAAATCTATGTAGGAGAAACATAGTTTTAAAACTCTGCGTTCTCAGCAGTAGCTTGTGATGTATTCGGTTTATCTCTTAAAATTTATGTTAAAAGCCTTTTAACAGAAAGTCAATATATTTAGGTGGCAGAACAAGCATGTCATCCTGCCCTCGTGGTGTCGCATTAAACACTGAACATGGGCTCTGCCATCTGTGGGACATGAGCACAGATCCATCCAACAGAAGTCTCATCTCAAGGAGACCAGGAGATTCTCCTAAAGTGGCCTGGGGTGCTACTCTGGGTATCAATGCCCGGTTCTGCGTAGGTTCCCTGCTGACATCAAGCCGAAACGGAGCAGGATCAGAATTCCAGAAGCATAGCCTAATAATAGAGCAAAAATGGAGAGCAGATGGAAGACCAAGATTCTTGGATAAAGTGTGACCTAATGTTACAAATTTGTTGGAGGGAAGAAAACAACAGCAGCAAGGCCCCAAAGGCCTGAAGGCAAGCTCCCCGGAGGGAATATTTTGGAATGAGGCAGGCAAGAAGCACCTAGACAGTTTCAAGGTGTTCAGAAAAGGAGGAAGTAAGGAAATCAACTTTAGGATGACTTTTGAAATACGATCCTTAAATGCATCTAGGGGGAGAACAACACAGAAGGAGAAGCTGAAGGCCTGGAGACGCTGATAGCATCCTTGGCCGGATCTCTCTGCACTTCATTCAATGGGTCTTCATCTCACCTGGACCCATTTGCTGCCTGTTAGAGACCCAGATACAGACCTGGAGTCTAATTAGTAGTGAACAGAAATTGAAGTACTAGACCCAGGACAAAGTTGTAACAGAGAGGGCCTGCCACACTCTTAGACATGCTGTCACCATGTGCCTGGGACTCGTGTGTGTGTGTGTGTGTGTGTGTGTGTGTGTGTGTGTGTGTGTTTAATCAAAATTACCAATGCTATTTTGCTTTTCTACCATGACTCTAACATTGAAATACTCTTATTTTCCTAAGCTAAGCACCAAAGTCTTGGTGCAAAACTCCTGTGAATCTTTACTAACTGTATACATTTTGAAAGAAAGTCTAGATCTCCTTATTCAGTGGACCTACAAACATATTTATTTTTGATATGGGCAAAGAAAGCATGGATGCTCTGCTTTGGGAGCACTGATGAGAGGACATTTAAGGCAGAGCTGTGTTTTCTGGACATATTTACTGTGTCATGGATTTTTTTTTAAAAAGAAACCAATATTTTTAAAATTAATTTCATTGAGAAATGAGTAGCAATGAGACAGTTTCAAAACAGGTCAGTAGGACAGTTACAATAATTAATACATTGTATATTGTTGTCTTTATAGTAGTTATTCATAGTACAAGATGCAGACATGATATCTTGTCTAAACACTATTAGTTCAAAACATTCTTCTCACTAAACTAAGAGAAAGTAGCTGCATATCCATGCTAAATATTTTGCATATACAGATATATATCTGTATCTATCTCTATATCTATTTATCTATCTATCTATCTATCTATCTATCTATAGACTGACCTTGTCAGATACAAAAGTTACATTTTGTGTTATATGGGTCTTGCTTTATCTTGGTCTTAATCATCCAGCAGAGAAGTATAAAAACAAGGTACAAAAAGTAAAGCCATATTAATAAACCGATCTGTAAAAAGCTCAAGTCAACAACTTCTGACACTGCCAGTCATGCGGATAACCCACTACTGTTATAGACCACTGGATTATATTGGATTGCTTTGCTGAATTCATGCACCTACAATATATAAATGGCAAAAGAAACCAGTATTTTTAAAATTATTTTCTTCTTGGGACTCAGCACCCTAACGTCTCTTGGGCTTTTCCACAACCACCCATACAAAGAAACCACCATTAGGGATCTTTGGTCTGGAAGACCCCTAATGATCCTTGTTTCTGTAGGGCAGACTTGTCAGCTCTGCCTACTTACCTCTTTTCTCTTTCTAACCCAGAGTTTGCTTTGAGTGTCATTCTCCTCTGCTTGCTCCTCTAAACTTGATGTGTCAGACATTTTTTCTTCATTTCTGAGCAAAATCCCTCCACCAGATTCCAACCTGTTTCCTCTGCTCCTCACCCTGCAACGTAGTGTGCAGCTGGTGTGGCCCCTGTAGCATCTGGATGCCCCAAGCTTTCTGTTACTAACTACCATGCCTGGGCAAAGGAGCAGGTGCTGGGAGCACTTCCCTGCTGGGGGTACTTTGGCCAGAGTCACACAAAAGCCTCCTTCAAAGTGGTGAATCAATGATTCTGCACAAATACACAGAATCAGAAACCCAAAAATCACAGGATCTTTGGTCTGGAAGACCCCTAATGACCATTCATTTTCAGCAGGGAAAATTGAAACTTCATCCCGATTGATAATCTAAGCTCGCTAACAAGAGATAAAATGTATATAAAGGGTTTTATCAAGTCAAAAGCACTAGACTGTGTGCATAAAAATATCAGTGTTTGTCTTCTGGGTAGTGTGTTTGAGAGTTCTTCCAGAGATGCTGCCATTACTCAAAATGTTTTAAATCTCTTCTTTAAAATTGTCATTTGAGGCAGTTAAGACTGTCACTGTACAGTCATATCTTGTTCTTATCAGTAAAGGCATTATCCAGAACTCAGGCATTTATCTCTGATTTGATCTTCAATGTCTTTGAAAGCAGAAATCACATGTGTCTTGCTCCTTGCTCCTAGTATCCTGCCCGCTGCTTATTAAGTACCTAATAATTATTTGTTCCATGAATTGCTTTAAAAAGTCTAAACTCATCCCCCAGGGAATGATGATTTACTGAGATTGATAAGGAAATATTCTTAAGCTATTTTCCAAAAAAAGAATTACCCAAATGAAATCATTTCAAGTTCTCACACTATTTTTGGAGTAAATGCAAGGTTATTAGAAAGGGACAATATGCATTGCATTTACACATCTGTATGGTGGCTGACCTGTTTGTATTACTGAATTTATTTATATCCCACCTTCCAAAAGAGGAGACAGATTGAAACAACAATTCCAACAGAAAAGAAACCCATCATAACAATAATGTTAATAAAAAGCACATTACTATAATCATATGTCAGATATGTGCAGCAAAAAGTAGCCCACAGGGTGCGTTCCTTCTGTGTGGTTAGCCAAGGAGTGACAGCAAGCAACAAGAAATAGTGAGCAAATGAGTCTCCCAGTCTCAGACACATGTCTGCATGCCATCTGGCCCTTGTTCCTCACTGAGTGAAGAGTTACCTACAGCGAATAAGAAAGCAGTCGTAAGGAGACATTCTGGGATGATGAGATTGCCACAATGAGAATAAGCACGCAGGAAGACAGGGCCTCGCAGGTGTCATGATAACTACGTCGCTGCTGCTGTTAACAGCAACAGCTAAAGTCGGTTTTCAGGGTTCTAAACGCCAAATACAAGTGAGAGCAGTGCTTGTGTGGTGGACAGAGAGTTTAACTTGTTTGAAGAGGAAAGCTTGACAGATCACTTCGAGGGACCACACTAATCACACCTTTTCACAAGTGCATTATTCTCATGAGTGAAGTAGTTCTCACACAAGAACTCATACAATAGTTTTTTAAGAATAATAATCATGGAATAGCTTTAAAATGCACCATGCACACACACACACACACACACACACACACACAATTTGCACTACAAATGTGTGAGTTTCCTCTCCTATTTCAACTACTTTTGTTTGTTTTGGGCGGAACTGGGAATTGAACTCAGGCCCTTGCATTTGCCGTGGAAGCACTTATTCTACTGAGCCATCTTCACTGGCCCCTTAGTTACCTTTGACTAAGGTATCCTGGCCATGCAAAAGGGAGTTTATATATTTTATGAACCCTGGTGGGCTCAGTGAGTGCCTTAGGAAGTATTCGAAGAATAGGTTTACTTTTTTTGTTACCATTCCCTGAAAACTCAGGTGAAGAAATTCAATTAAGCCCAGCAGGAAGCGGAGTGCCCGCACACCTTGCTTCTGAATTCTGCCCTGCCCTCCAGGCACTCAGCTGGTGGACTTGGGCCCACCTTGCTGTGGATGAATCCCGAGCAGGGAGGCCTGGGTGAAGTGTGGCTTCCGTGAGAGCAAAACTTATTTTTTTCTAGAAACAAAATCTACTTGAATGTCATAATTGAAAGAAGAAAGGATTATTTGAACTCTGACGTGATTGAAGCTTTGAGCTGAGCCCTTTACCTGAGAAGACAACGTCATAAGTAGTATGAGGGATGGTTTTTCTGCAAATATTCACCTGAATTTACTGTCAAGCATCACTCCCTGAAATTCCTTCGCAATTCAAGCCCTATGACTGAGACAGGGTTCGAGCACGATTTCCATAGGGTATCTGGATTTGAAAACTATACTGATTAAAATTCTCTTGTAGGGGCCAGAGAGATGGCTCAATAGAATAAGCACTTGCCTGGCAAGCGCAAGGGCCTGAGTTCAATCCCCAGTTCTGCCAAAATAAATAAATACATATTTTAAAAATAAATAAATAAAATAAAATAAAATTCTCTCGTATCTTCCGTGTCACCTGAATTGAAACTCTAGTTCCTGGGCTTAAGCCACAAAGATTGTTAAAGAACTAGGTCTTGTTTTCCAATAATAACTTTTGCAGCTTTTCTGTGTACATTCTAATGTTTAACTAATGTTCAGTAACATCTCCAGAAACCAGGACGCTAACACGCTAGTACATAGCACTGTTTGGTCATGCAGCATTCACATTTTCCTACCTTGTTCTTCTGAGAACTACTCATCACTCTCTAAGACGTGGGCTCATCCAACCTTTTTCTATTATTCTAACTGCCCCCTGAGAGCCATGAAGACACAGGTACTGCCATATGCAAACCTAGGAGAGCACAGCGCTTGAACCATTTTGACTTTACTTTTTCATCTTTGAGGGTTTTTGACCCCACTGATATGATTAACTTGGGATTTATTTTAAAAATGCATAATGTACCTAACCCCTCTCTCCCTCTATACCTCTACCTCTGGGGCCATTCTCTTTTTACTCTATGAAACAAGAAGTCACCTGAATGAGATTCTACTGTCATCTCTATTGATCTTCCCTAACTGCCATAACAAAACACTGATGGTGGCTAAAACAAATGAAATTTATTTTTTATAATTTAGGAGGCTAGAAATCCATGCTTAAGACACCAGATGATTCTCCTTGGAGAAGGCTCTCTCGCTGGCTGGCAGAAGTCTCCTCACTGTGTCGTCATAGGGACTTTCCACTGTACATGGACATATGGAGCAGAGAGCCCCCCTTATGGGACCACTGATACTATCAAAGGGGATTTGTTATGTCCTCACCTAGCCACAGACTTTGCCTCCAAACAAGGTCACACTGGGGTTAAGACCTCAAATTGAACTCTGAAGAAATATAAACTTTAGATGAATAATAAATATCTTGTGCTCCCAATACCCAGGGTAAGCCCCTGTAATGACTGTGAACATTGGTGAGATGATTAAATGCCACCATAGAAAGGAAGACTGAAGAAGGGCTTCGGTCCATTAAGCAGGCCTTGCATGGTGCATGCTTGGTACAGGTCCTCCCTGCTGATAGATGCTTCACTATTACTGAGAAATTCCTAGACAAATATGCTGTTGAAGAACTTGAGCACTTTGAGTGCCAAATAAGTGTTCTAATAACAAGAACCAGCAAATAGAGCAAAGAACATTAGACTTGGAGTCAGGACAGGGTCAAAATTCAGCTGTGCCCCTTACCATCTCTGTGACCGAAGGCAAGTTATCAATATCTTTAAGATCCAGTCCCCTGACTCTGAGGTGGCCTTGCCTAGGTACAGTAAGGTCAGAGACTGGAATACCATTCGAAGATGCTCTTATCACATACAGACAGAAAAAAGACGGGCAGCTCCTCACAGGAGGTTCCTTCCACGAGAGCTGTATCCCTTTCCTTTTCTCAAGGCGGTTTTTCTGCAAAGCATTCCCTCCCTAGAAGGCAGGCCTTGCTCCTCCAGCCACACTTGGGGTGCATGCCTGGCTATCATCACATCAGAGCTCTGCTTTGTGTGGGGCCCACCACCACAAGAAGAGTTCCTGCTTTTTGTTTCTTGCGTGGGAGAGGACCAGCATACCTCAGTTCTGAATCACAGGGATACTGTCGTAAACACAGGGTGTGAAATTCTATGCAAGCAAATGACACATGGGTTCCTTTAAGTCTCTGAACACTTGTGCTGAGATACTCAAGCATTCACAAAGCTAAGGCTAGGTCTGAAATGGCCAAGCGTGATTTGAACACGCAGACCAACACGCAGTGAAAGCGCTTTTGAAAGATCCATGAAATAGCTCATTGTGTGCTAAGCACAAAGAGCTGTCTGCCAACAGCAAAACCTTCACTGTGTAGCCTACACCATGAGGGGACATTGACCCTGACCAACTGCTAATTATTGGTTCACCTTCTAATTAACAACTATCAGATCACATGCCTAAATCTTAAATAAGTGTGTGAGATTTACGGGGTTTTGTGGTAGCAAGTGGAGTCCAGGTGGAGCTGCATAGGAAGACAGAGAACAATGGCTCCTCCACAGAAGCAAGAGAGGAGCAGGGAAGGACAAATCCAGGCACCCCAGGCTCCACAGTCCCTGGTTGTGAAGGAGACTGTGCGTGAGAATGTGTGTGTGTGTGTGTGTGTGTGTGTGTGTGTGTAAGCACTGAGACATCCAGAACATATACATACAAGTTACTGATTTCTTTTTATACTGCCTTTCTTCATACTGAACTGACAGTGCTCTTCATTTTCATTATAGGCTGTAGAAAAGAACAAAAAAAAGGATAGAAGAAAAGAATATGCAAAAGATTGCTCTGATCAACACAAAGCTAGGCTCTAGAACTGGCTCTATATTTTTTTAACATATTAAATACAACAAAACACCACAATTGGAGAAGCAGATACTAAAAACAAACCAAAATATAACTCACAAGCTCCCTGGACTGACATGTGGAGTATTTAATGTACTACTTATTTTTCCTCTCCTCCTTATGGATGCGAAAGTGTCAATACATATAAAAATAGTCTCCTGAGTTACTAACAAAAATACAGTCATGCGAGTATGCAGGGGCCTTCCCAGCTCCAGGAAGGTGCTGTGCCCAGTGTCCACATGGTCAGGACAGGCTCTGCTGAGCTCCTAAATGTCTGGCTCCACACTCTTCATACAGGAGTTCACACAGGCAGAGATATGTGGTTTTTTTTCTTTCTTCTTAATCATGTACATTTTAAGATTCATAATTTGGGATGAGCAAAAGGCTCGGCAGGAGGTGGGGATGAATTAAAAACCATAAAATTGATGCTATCACTCTGATTGACACACAGGTAGTGCCGCATACATTTCCTGTTTGTCAGGAATGAAAGGTGTTCACATTCTGTAATAATACCTAATAATGTTTTGGAAAGACAAACTGCTGTCTGACTACATTTTAGCAGGATGGATTTTTTTCCTTTCTGTCAGCACTGAAATCAGAAGCTAGAGTATATATTGCAACCCTATATAAAGGATGACCTAGATATTTAATAGCTGCAGCTATTCCAGTCCACTACCTGGACCTCCCCAGGTCTCTGATGCTATATTCTAGCACGTTCAAAATCACCATTACAACGTAAGACTAATTCAAGAGAGTGTCCAGGGAGCTAGATGTCTAGGAATGCCATAATAAACTTCAGAGGATGAGTATCCTTTGCTCCTTATTGCTGTCTCATCACAGAGTTGGCCAACCCTCTTCTTACAGCTTTGTCTAATCTGACAATTAACATTTGTTCAAGGTATTAGGGAGGATCGTGTACATAGGCATCCAGAGACCTGAACCCTCTAGCTGCATGCCACTGACCTCAAAACCATGGGCAAACAGTTTAACCTGCTCACACATCAGTATCATCAGATTTAAAATACAGATACTTCTACTTGCCTTGAGTACTAAAGGTGCTGTGGAAGACTAAAATGCTAGTTTTATAATTGCTGTGTGTTTCTGTCACATAAGCCCTAAATATGATTGCATGTTACTAAGGATTGGAGGACTATTTAAAACCATCTATTCTGGGGCAGTGATTTGGCAAAATGTTGGAGAAGACTCAATGGGAGACTGGATCTTATGTAATAGGGTGATATCAGAGAGAAAAAAAAGCAAATCTAGTTGTAACCATTCAAGAATTACTCTTATGGTGAATTTTAATCAAAGAGTTATTCCTCAACTTCAGTGGCCTGCAATTCCAATTTATATTTTTATTGTATATCAATTACAGGAACCCAGTACTTAAGAGTTTCAAAATGTCAAATTAGAATTTGAGGGAAAGGAGAACAAAGGGAAACATTAAACATACCCAAAAATTGCACAAGAAAGAACAGGAATGTTTGTGTTAAATATTTTAGAGACATGCTTTGCATTTAATTTCTTGGATTCTGTAATTTTGCCAGGATTTCAAGAAACTAGTAGTGTAAGACCAGCACTACAGTCATTGCCTAACAACACCAATGTCAGGCACCGGAGCCTGAGCAAGCCTTTCTTTCTGGAACTGGAAACCCAGACTTGGATGAGACAGGAAGCCTGTAGAAATTTGGCCCGAATGAAAAAGTGGGGCGAGTGTACTGCCTCCGCTCTTGCAACAGCACCGCTGCACGGGGATCAAAAGTGCTTCTGAGCACAATTTATTGCTGTTGTTTTTGCTAAATCAAATAAAGGCTTTAAGCAAAAACAGGTTTCCAGCCTTCTGCTTGCGATTGTTCTTCGGGTAACTTGACGATGCTGATTGCTGTGTAATTTCTCAAATCCATGTTTGGTTAAGAAGAAGAAAGAAAATAAAAGAAAAAGCTTCTCCACCAATCCGTCAAAGTTACTTCTAATAAAATCTGTTTGTTGGTGCGCATGCTCACCAGTACAGCACAAATGAAGTGGTAGAAGAGCAAGGCAAAGCTGTTCTGTTGCACTGGGTTTTTCCTTGTTGAACCTGCCCGAGCTCCGCAGTAACTCTTTCAGGACTGGAGCGCGCTTCCATCAGAGTCTGGCTGAATGTTAGAGTCACTAGAAGAGAAGTAGAAAACACAGTGCACAGATCTCGGCCTCACGTGCTTCAAGCTGCAGCCCGCAGACCGCTGTCTGTCGCTGGAGTCAGATCGGAAGGCATTAGCGAAAGACGTCCTGGAGCCTGTCCTCCGAAGTCTGTCTAAACTGCCCAGCAAAATACGATCTAGAAGGAACAGCAAGTTTATTTCTAGGTTCTCGTCAATGAAAACTTGCAGGATAAGCCAAGCGACATCCATTGCTAAGTTGTCCGCATGGGTTATAGAAAATAATGCTAAGTGTTCAGGTCAGAGGCATCTGTCGGAAGGAGATGATTTACGTGGCGAGGTGCCTCATGGGGAGCCTCACGGGACAAGGCAGGGACAGATAAGTGAGGATCATATTTGCATACTTTCTATAACGTTAGACTGTCATTAATTAAATGGCAGAAAAGGCAGTGAGAACAATGTTCGGAGGAGCCCCGGTTCCAAGTTCCGATTACAACTTGCTTCCAAAGAAGGAGCCGCCTACGGCCTTGGAGGCAGCTCATCATCGCTGCAGCTCTGCTGTGGACCCTTCAGCTCAGCTCTGTCCCTGCAGGACTCAGGCCCCACACACTCTTGCAAGATGGCCAGAGAGGCCTGTCAAAGACTGCGGCCCTTCCTCCCCAGCCTTGGCAGGTGCACGCTGCGGCGCTGTCCCTGGGTTACTTGAGGCCTGCCTACCAAGCACAATTAGCACCACCATCCTGGCATTTCTTGAGCACTTACTATGTGCTAGGCATCCACTCATCCGATCTTCACAAGGATCCCATGGAGCAAATACTGTAGGTGCCCAGATTTCATGGAAAATGAAAAGAAAGCCAAACTTAACTCAGATTACTCAAGACGGCGAGTGGCAAAGCTAAGACCTGAATTCAGATAACTGCATTCTTCTAGATGTTTTAGTTCTCATCAGAGGAGCTTAATCAGCTGCAAATAGCCCATAGATTAGGTTTGTACAAAGTCCATTTTCACTTTAGAGCACTTTTCATATCTGTGTTGTGTATAGTGTTGTGTATATATGAGTGTGTGTGAGAGCGAG
>NDGM011212663.1:6488-30946 GCA_002564305.1 Octomys mimax | reverse complement strand
CCTCCTCCTCCTCCTCCTCCTCCTCCTCCTCCTCCTCCTCCTCCTCCTCCTCCTCCTCCAGGAAGCCTTTTCTACCCACCTCTTACCTGGTCTGCCTTAGTTCTCCCTCTGATATTGCTCTCTACCACCCAAGGACTACCTACCTGATCTCTATTTCCCTGTTGCATAGTCTGAGAGTCCATCACAAACTCAATAGAAGTGAGCACCACGTGTGTGATTCATCACTGAACCCCCAGCACCTGCCCTGGGACTGCACAGTTCCAGTCCAAGAAGCTTGTCCACTTAATGGCTGTTGCCCCCTGCATGTGTGCTGTGTGGAAATTAGCTGTAGATGACAATACTTAAATTAATACCTGTTTATTTCTGGTTAATAGCCTGCTTGTATCAGTCACATAGGAATCTACCAGAGACTAAGTCCCAGGAGTCACAGCTTTCACCCCCAGCAGGTGCACGGTTGACATAAATTGAAAAAGATTTTCACAGGGATGAAGGGAACTTACAAGTTGTAAGGATGGAAGTTGCAGAAGAAGCTGGGTACTGGAGCTTTGCTGGGACAAGTGAGAATCATCTGCCGCACTCGGGCAGAGCCTCAGCACAGGGCTCTCCAGCTCTTGCCTGTCCATGGCCAGTGAGGGAATGAAACTTCACCTGCATTTCCAACTGCTCCCTTGTGGCTCTGTCTTCATTCAGCTCAGCAGAAGCACTGGATTTTCACAGGAGCAGAGAACTACTATGAACTGCATAGCTGAGAGGTCTGGGCTGCATGTTCTTTGAATCACCCCAAACCCTGACCTCCCTCTACCCTCATCCATGAACAAACTTTCTTCCATGAAATCTGGTCCCTGGTGCCAAAAGTTTGGGGACCACAGTCTGAGAAACTCCCCTAAAACATGGCCTGAAACGGGTTTAGGGTTGGGAATAACTGATGTGATTTTCCCATTTGGTTGACCCACTATCCCTGGCTGCATGAAGAGGAAGACATCCCAGAGCAGTGGCCTGAACCACCCAGAGGCTCCAGCTCTTCTCTGCAGGCACTCAGGACTTGGGCCCTTGCCTCCTGCTCTCAGTGGAGCCCTCGCTTCCTCTGCTTACACTTGGTCTTGGTCTAGCATTGCCCTGCAATCTTCTACCTACAAGGTTAAAAACAAGATGCTTCCTATTTCAGAATGTAAAGAAAACCAGAACAATGGCATGGGCTGTCTGCACTGCGGAGCTTTTCATCCATGAGGCAACTTTTGTGGCTTTTCTTGGAGGTTCTGCCAAACTTGAACTACCCCTTTCTTTCTCTGGGAGTTCCATATCTTTAGAGCATCTCTGCTTCATATCTCCACTACTAGAGCATACACTATGAGATCCAATGAGGATGTAAGGATCTACCCTGAGCCCCAAGGAGGAAAGACCTCAACTCTCCTTGGTCTTTTACCCCAGCATCTCTGGTCCTCAACTGACCTCAAAGGATCAAGCCTCAGAACCCATGCTCCCAACTCCAGTGTCATAGGTCAACAGCAGGGCCTACTGGCAATTACTATCCAAGAAAGGACTGGGCCATCCTCTCCCACTTCCCTGCTTAGAGTTGCCTCTTAGGTAGGCACCGGGATGTCTTCAAAGGAAGGGAACGCTGAGCAAGTTTAGCTTGTTCTTCAGTTACCATTTAGGTTCCCCCCATACAATTCTGTCTTTTCCCCTTACTGAGTAGTTAGTGAGCTGGAGATGAGCTTGTCTCCAGGATGCCCATGTCTGCTGGATTTGTGATGTTGAGTGTAGAGAGATGTTTTCCCACTTGGTCACAAACTGCATAGAAAGTGTAGGTTTGGGGAAGGTGCCAAGGTGCTGTCAATCTGGGTTCAGCCCTATGGGGAGCAGAACTTCCCAGGGGTCCTGACTCAAACCAAAGACAGAGGTCAGGGAGCCTGCAGGGACTTATTTGTCTGGGAAGAATCCTTTCTCCAGAAACCTCTGCCTTCTTGTGTGCTGTCTACCTGCTGACTTCTCTTACCCTCCTTCCTCTAGTACCTTCCCAGGCATGGGCCTCTAGGCCACTAAGAGCAGTGGTTCTTTATTTTTTTGACTTGAGAATCTAAGAAGGATTTGCTGTCCAAGTGGCACAGCCTGCACTCTGGGCTCTGTAAGCCTAGCATTGGAGAACATCCAGTTTCAGGCATTTGCTCCTTGCCTCCCTGCTTGACTGGGCAATGGATATATAACCTTATTGGTGTCAAGGATCTTGCCTTTTCTGAATGGGAGAAGGAGTCAAGGGTGCAGGAGTATTTGAGTTTCAGATTTTTTAAAGCTTTTCTTCTTTGCAGCCCTTAGTGTGCAGGACTGGACCATTGTTTCCAAAGTGCCAGAACCTGGTTTATCTCCTAGAATCCATGATGGACCCAGGACACTGGGCATCTTTTGGGCACCATGACCCTACCAAGAGCCAAGGTCTGTTCTGGGACCTTGGGAGTGGTGAGACTTTGGCTGTCTCTGCCATTAGCCATCTGGGGCTCTTACTTCCAGCACTAGGAAACCTCTTGTGAGTCACTGTAAGGAGTTTCCCTTGGTCTCATCCATCAAGAGCATTATTTGCTTGATACTCTTTGCTCTTAGTACTTCTAACCCATGCTTCTCCTGCCTCTACTATATGGATCATAAATGTCCCCCCCCCTAAAGTCTTGTGTGTAAGGGCTTGATTCTTGCATGGTAGTACTGTTGGAAGATAGTGCAACCTTAGGAAGTGGGGCTGGTGGAAGGAGCTTAGGTGTCTGGGGACATGATCTTCAGGGAGGTAGCAGGACCCTTACACCTTCCCCTCTCAGCTTTCCTTTCTCAACCATAAGGTGAACACACCTGTCCTATACTTCCTGCTCTCAAGTACTACCATACATGCAAAGCAAAAAGGCCAATCCACTGTGGAATGAAACCTCTGAAGCCATGATCCCAAACAAACCTTTCATCCACCTAAGCCACTAGTCTCAGATGTTTTGCCACAGTAACAGAAAGGTGACTACCATGATCCTGCCTCCCTGGATGTTCCCTGTTGAATCTTCATGCAGATTTTTCTTCCTGCCTTGAAGGTGCTGGCTGCAGCTTGCTGTCCAGATAATCTCATCCTCTTCCAGATCTTGGGAGATTTAGACCTGTGCTCTGGCTAGATTTGTCTTGACTGGGGCTCTGAAGGCCCTTCTGACTTAAAGAGATCCCAACTGAGCCCCTGGCTGTGCTCCCAGTTTGCTCATCTCCCTTCATCATCATGTACACATCTCCCCAAGGGGCACTGCCTTTCTCTCCTTCACCCTGGCCAGAAATCAGGAATTCAACTAGAGGCCTCCNTTCTCCTCCAATGGCAGCTAGTTGTAACAAAATCCTACTGAGTCCTCCTTGTATTGTGTAGTGCTAGGGATCAGATGTAGGCACTTGTACCTGTTAGACAAGTGTGGTCCGCTTCCATCTCCTCTTTGCCCTCATTGTCTTGCCATTGTGTGTACTGGCACTGCTCTTGCTCTTAGTAGCATGTCCCCATGCTGTCCTACAGTGCCCAGATTCCACAGATACAAGAGTTGCTGGGGGATGCATGGATGGATAACTGTTACAGATAGAAGTTACCTGCTCAGAGGTCATGGCAAGCCTACATGATGCTGGTGGGCATTATGTGTCACTATCGGGGTCACCAGTCTCCATCTTGTGGGTCCTTAACTGTGCATTCAATAAGTTTAGGTTCATGGAATTCAAGGGCTTAGGGTTAGAGTCCTCTGTGGCAGGTCTTCCTCTGGCTCTCCCAGTTACTCTGCCTTTACCATGAAACACCCTCCAGGGAGGATGAAGGACAATGATTGTGATGGAGAGTGGTTCAGTCCACATGGGAGTATCTCATAGTCTCTTATGTGAAATAGTTTCCTGTCTTTCCAGTATCGTAAAATCCTTCTAGAAAATTCTACTGTGGGCCCCTACACCCTCTTTGTCTCTTTTGCTCATGACTAAGTGGGCTTTGTCTTGGGGATTCTGGAAGCCTCTTTGCACAGCTCTAACACCTGAGCCAAATTCAGGATACCTGCTGAGCAGATTGCTCCTATTTCAGTTTCCTTGGCTGCAGTGAGAGCTGACTGGGTGACACAGGTACGTCCTATAGACCAGGAACCCCTAGCCCCCCAGCAAGCAAAGCTTCATCTGTATCCACAGGTGCTCCCCAGTGCTGGCATTACTGCTGAAGCTCTGCTTCCTGTCAGATCAGCAGTGGTGTTAGATTCTCACAGGAGCAGGAGCCCTACTTGGAATGGAGAATTGGCGGGATCTAAGTTGGGAGCTACTTTGAATCATCCCAAACCTCCCTTTTCCCACTTCTCATTCTATTGCCTGGGAATATTCCATGGAATTTCCCTTGGCTGAAAAAGCCTGGGGACTCTTGCTGTGGACTTTTTTGGCCTGCTTAGTAACATCTTGCCTGAGGACAGGGACACATGGCTCACTGAGTCCTTGGGTTTCCCTCTGTTAACTCTGCCCTTGCAGTTGCAGTTTTTAGTAAACACAGCCACACTCTGATAGTACAGTCTCTTTCAATGATGAACTCCCTGTTTTAGTGTCAGGGCTTCATTATACCTGGATTTTCAGGAAAGCCCTGTGCCTCCTCCATGTCTCTCTTCCAGCACCAGTCACTTTCAAGAATTCTGGAGTGAAGAACCAGAATAGGACCAAAGAGAGCATCACATTCACCAGGATCAGACAGATGTGTAATGGCAACTATTTTAGTTTTATTCATGGCCTCTGCAGATCAATCCCTTGGATGTGTCATTTTGTGATACTTTATCCTGTCCAAGTCTGAACAATGAGTATTAACAACTGAGCCAGATATTGCTCTTGTGACTTCCTCTAAGAAGCCTAAGATGACTTAGTGTATCATTTATTTATTTATTTGTGTGTGTGTGTGTGTGTGTGGCCAGCCCAGCCCACCAGGGGGAGGGGCTGGCTGGCATGTGGTGCTGGGGGATTGAATCATGGTCCCTGTGCTGTTTAGCTTAGCTTGTTCTAAGTAGGTGCTTTAGACCACTGAGCCATCTCACCAGCCCGACTTAGTGTGTCTTGAAGTGCTTCTCCAACCTCCAAATGCTGAAGGACAAGGAGGATCTGCAGGGAAGAGGCCTGTCCTTTAGAGAGGAAGCTCTGAACAGATGTTACTTTGTCCAGGGCAGAGAAATGACTTCAGGGCTGGATGTTAGGTGACTGTGTTTCATTTTCACTGTGTGCTGTATTCATCCTCCCTTTTCCATTCCCCACAAGGTAGTCCCTTGTGCCCTACAGAATGCCAAGTGTTTCCTTTCCTCTGAGGTTGCTGCCTGGTTGGCTCAGAGTCAGAACTGGCTGGCTCTGGCCCCAGGACCATCTGGCTCACCTTGCCAGGAATGCCAGGAACCAGGCAGCCACTGGGTGTGACTGGTCTTTGGAGCCACAGTGTGTTTTGGAGAGAAGCTACTCAACACAACCTATGGAGCCTTTCTGAAAGTACCCTTCCTCTTACTCTGCAAAATCACTTGTGTAGGTTGATTTAGAGGTTAGTCACCCCACAATGGTAGTGTAGAACAAATGACATGTAGTGAAACCTCTTTCTTCCTCTCCTTCCCTCCCTCCCTTTTTCCCTCCTTACCACCCTCTATCCCTTCCTTCCTTCCTTCTTTCCTCCCTCCCTCCCTTAGCACTAGATATTGAACCCAGGGCCTTTGCACTGAGCTATATCCCTAACCCTTTTTATTTTAGGACAGGTTAAGTTGTCTAGGCCAGGCTCAAGCCTGTGATTCTCTTGCCTCAGTCTCCCAGAGTGCTGAGATTACAGGCCTCTGTCACCATGCCTAGTTGTGGAAGCTCTATTTTTTTTCTCTCTGTGTCTTTTTTTTTTTAATCTTCTATTTGTTTATTGTATTTATTTGGTGCAGGATCTTACTACACAGTTCAGATTCATACTCCTGTCTCAGCGTCCCCAGCGCTGGGATTCCAGGAGTGTACCACCATGCCCAGTTTCAAAGCCCACAGGGCACACCTGGGTTTTAAGGACATCATGGCTATGGTACTGGGGATCAAACCCAGGTCCCACTGAGCTATCTCCCCAGCCCTGTGGAGGCTCTTTTCCAAGTATGCTGCCATCCTATGCCTGTCTCTCTACTACACTATCCTTATAACACATGGCCAGCAGGTCTTCCTGTTTGGAGCCCACCTGCCTGCTTCCCAAAACCTTCCAGGCCTCTGGCTAGCTGAGTTTCACCTCTAGGGGCCATCAGCTGGAGGCCACAGGAGGGAGGAGAGTGTGGTCTGTGTTTTATCTCTTTTGTCCCTTCCCTATGGCGTCATTATTGACAGGCTTTCTCCTTGAAATGAAGCCCTACCCTGTAGCCCTTTCCACCAAGCCCTACCAGCTCTGCTTCCAGCAGTTTCTCCTGTGGCCTCTCACACCTGGGGTGACCAGGGAGCAGCCCTGTCCCTCATCCTACGCTACTGCAGCATGCTCCAAGCACCTCAATCAGGCTCTCAATCAGGTTATCATATTTAAATCTTAATACTTTGAGTAGATACTCACAATATTCTGGACTTATGAATGAAGAAAAAACTGAGACATAGATCAGCAAATTTCTTTTACAAGGTCACATAGCTGGTCTCAAATGGAAGTGGTCATGTTCAGAACCTAGTCTTCTTGTTGCCTGCCTGGTCGCTGCCTGATTACATCGGTGTCTTCCAAGCATTCAAAATCCAGATTCTCTGCCTGCAATCAGACGCAGGGGCCAGGGGTTTGATCCCTGGGCCTGCTGTGCTGGTCCCTTCTCCAGGGCATGCTGAAATGGCAATTGAGATTGGGCATGGTGGTACACACCTGTAATCCCAGCTCTTGGGAGGCTGTAAATAGGAGAATCACTACGAGTCCAATCTGGTAGAGAGACCCTGAACACCCTGTAGACCCTTCCCTGACATATTAATTAATCAATTAATTACTTCCAGATTTTCTCTCTATCCCAGACCACCTGAAGCAGAAGCTGTGGGTGTAGGGCAGCATTCCGTTCCTCAGTGATTCCAAAGGCCACTTGCTGGAGGGCCGCACATGACACTAAACACACACCTGGGCCTTGTGAAAGTTAGCATCCTTGTGTCCTTCCAGGTACTAGGGCTCTGACACATGAGAGGGTGGCTCTTGTTCTCCCTCCAGTCTGCCCCAGGGTCTGAGCTCTCATAAGTGCTTGTGTATCAGCTTTAGTTTGGGCAGCTTCTGTTTTTGTATTTCCTGGTGGTTGTTGTCAGCCAGAGGCCCAGGTTGGTTTTCTCAGAGCTGTGTACCTGCTTGCCCTGTCCCTCTCTTCACTGACCTGGTCCTTTCCCTTGTCCTTTACTTCCTCATTACGAATACAAGGGCGATCAGCCATGGGAGTGCACAGCCAAGCCTGCCATGGTCAAGCTCCATTTGGCCTCAGAGATGCTAATGTTTATAAATCAAGGGTCTGGTCATAAGATAGTGTGGGGCATGGCTGCCTCTTAGAGGAGGCCCCATTCTGCATCTGCTAAAGCCCCTGCTCGCTCAAAGTAGAGCCATCACCTGCCTGCCTAGCTCCCAGTGCCTGCTTTTCAGTATGTGCCTCCATGGTTCCTAACCAATCCTGTCTCTTTCTGTAGAGAGAAATCTGAGGCCAGGGAAGGCAAAAGTTCACTTATGGGCACATGGTGAGTTAGTGGCGAAGCTGAGACTAGAAATAAAGTTCCAGATCCAAGAGTAGGACCTTGCTCTGTGTACCTGGGCTTCTATGAGATGCCCAGAAACAGCTCTCTTCAAGACCATTCATCAGTGCAGCCCCAGGAAGGCTCTGTCAGCATCCCTGGAGATGAGCTCCAGGGTGGAGTGACTCATGAGCAGGACCCACTTTTGTGTTCAATTAGCAAAATGGAGAGGGATTTTTAAAAAGTTCAGACCACTACATCATGGGGCCAGAAAGGGCTGACTTGGTCAGGAAATGTTCTTTATCGTCTGCTGTGCACACCTCAGGGTCCTGACCTTAGAGCCGCCTCAAGACTCTGTGTCAAGATGCGGGAAGCAGTTTCCTCAGGATGAAGGCCAGGTTCTTCCAGTTCCAAACTATGACCTTGAACCAGTTACTTACTTTCTTTGGCTCTCATTTTTGCTTATTTATAAAACAAGAATCATCTATTTTTTTCTTCAAAAGATAACTGTGAAGGTCTAATGAAATAAAATCAGAAAGGCACCCAGCCTAGGTCCTCCTGGTCAACAAATGGCTGAGCGTTGATTGGGATGTTTGAATGTTTGCCTCTCACATAAAAGAGCAAAGACGATCTGTGCTGCAAACTGAAGCTAGGCACCAAGAAAACAGAAATATACAGATTCTGTCCTCAGGGAAGTGGTTGGGGAATAGAAGGGATGCCAGGCCCTGAGCGAAGATTAAGAACCCAGCATCCTGTTGAGAGTCACCTGGGAGCTTGGAAGCCATAAATTGCATCATTCACTGACACCCAGGACAAGAACAGAAGCCACTTAACCTGGGAATCTTAGGATCTTCTGCAAGGCTGTCTGCAATCCACCCATCCCTTCAACCATTGCTCTTTCAACAAGCATCTACTGAGAACGCTATGTGGCAGCCTCATGCTGCCCATGAGGATGAGCCCCATGGTGCAATCACAAGAAGGATCATGCTTTTGAGGAATGTTTACTACAGTGGGGGCCAGAGGCAAATGCCCACACTTACAGGGGCACTGGGGAGAATGCAGGAGGGGTGCCAAGGGAAGCCTTACAGAGGGAGCTTTGGAGGGAAAAAGACAAGACCTGGAACTTAAAAACCATGCATCAGCAGTTACTGAGAATTCCACGCAGTACAGACAGAGGAGCACAAAGGCCTCACCTTGTAGGCTGTAAACTCCTACTCCTTCCACTCTGTCACATGCCCTTATAGCACACAAAAAGCTACTTCTGTCCCACAGAAGTAGAAGCACTGCCCTCTGAGGACTGTCTGTGGTAAGATGACAGAGGGATTTCTTGGCAATCCAACGGAAATGGGACAGTGACACGCACAGAAGGGAGATCCCATGATTCCTGAGAAGAAATCCTGGGATCTTTTGACTAGCAGAGGCTGCTCTTAGGAGTGTGGTAAACACCAAGAGCTTGCTGTTGCTCTTTTCTTTACCTCCTCCATGTAACAAGTCATGTGTTCTGTGACCAATTTACTCCTAAGGGTACTTGAATTGCTGGGGGAAACCAATTGGAGAAGGCCTGCTATGGGGAGTGAGTGTCAGTTGGACTTGGCAGAGCTGGTCAGGTATTATGGGCAGGTGGATCAGTGGGGAGGAGAGGAGCTAGTGGACCGAGAAAGAGGACCAGCAGGCAGGAGAGCCAAGGGCCTTCAGGGCCCTCAGGACATCCAGTGCAAAGCAGTGGGACCCAGTTAGCATTTTGAGAGGGAATAAGCCTTAGCAGGAACTGAAGTCAGGTCAAATCCCTGAGGGGAAGGGGAGGATATATAATTCTGGCTCCTGAGTGTAAACTTCATGGGCAAGTACTCTGGTAGGCCCAGTGTATATGCTGGCTTCACGGATGAAATGCCTGCCTGTATTTTCTTGGGCTCTGGAGCACCCACCCTCCTTCTGAGATGAACAAGGAAGAGCAGGCTATAGAGGTAGAGGAGTGTTTTGGAGCAGCACACAGTGGGGGCCACAGTTCAGCTTAGATACTAAGGATGCATGATTTTCACCACTGGCCCAGGGGCTCACATGTAGGGCAGACTGGTTTGAGGCTGCAAGTTGGTCGACTCTAAAGCACTTCTTGGTTGCCGTCTTTGCATTCCTCCCATACCCCAGCCCCTTGGCAATTGGTTAAGGTACTCATCCATTCATTCACCCATCCTCTTGTTCGTTCATTCATGAGAATCAACACAGTCTTGAGAGTCAACATTCAGAGTCACCCATTCAGAGTCAGGTGCTGATATCATGGCAGTAAAGAGCCAAATACTGCCAACAAGGGTGGAGCTTTCACATTATGAGACAGACAATAAACAACTATAGAAAAAATTGCATTGGGAACAGCAAAGACTTCTGAAACAGAATAAAGCAGATAAGGACACTGAACATGGTAGAAGTGGGGATGTTTGCAAATAGAGGAGTGTGGCTGGCGTGGGGTTCTCTGAAGGACTGGAATAGATGCCCTAGCAAGAAGAAAAATGAACAACTGAGATAGCTATCTGGGGAAACATTGGTGCCAAATTCCTTGGGGGAAGGTAGTCTGGAAAATAGAGGGAGTCTAGCAAAGGCCAGGATAGTGGGACCCATGGAGGAAGGGGTTGGAGAGCTTCTATACAGGTTTAGAGCCCCAGAGCTCCGGGAGGGGGGCACTGGTTCCCTGGGCTTTCTGGCCTCTTTTTCTTTTTTCTCTATACATTATTCCTTTGTTCTTTTTTCAAGGTTTGGGGACCCATCCATAGATATTCTTTTGCAAAAATGTTCTCTTGGACTTGTTTGTTCTCTCCATTGCCCATCACCATCAAAGTGTATTTTCTTCTTTCAAGAGTGAAGGGGCCTGAGGACTGAGTTCACACTAAGGTTCTTATTTAACAAGTAAATGCTTGCAAATTGTGATTGGGGAACGTATCATGTTTGGAAGGCGAATGGACTGTGGGGAAGCTCTGGCTGACTTGCTGTTGGAAGAAGTGGTCCCAGGGAGTTGAGCTGGGCATGACTTAGAAGGTGCAGATCCCACCCTGGCTCTTCCCTCTTCTCTCTCTGTTTCTTGTCCATCATGACAGAGCAGCTTTTCCTCTGCCATGTCCTTCTGCTATGCTGTTTCTTCGCAGACCAAAAAGAGAGGCAAACTAAACCCCTCCCTTTGAGTTGTGAGTGCTGGGCATTGGATATGGGAAAGGAGACTGAAGGGGAAACACTCCATCTGTGTTTTGTAGTAGTCCAGTGGCTGCTTATTTTTGTGGTTTTAAATCACTGAAGCAATTGGACTTATCTCTTTAAATCATATTTTCCCTCCAATTTTTAAATTTTGGTAAAATTCCCACACACACCATGTACATTTTCCATTCTTAGCCAGTTTAGACTCACCTCTCAGTGACACTAAGTGCATTCATTCTTCATCTTGTAGTACGCAGCACCCCAAAGCCCTTGAACAAGTCCTTGTTTCCCTCTCTCCCTAGCTCTTGGCAACCACATTTCTACTTTCCATCCTTTTGGCCTTCATTACTTCAAGTACCCCAGGTAGGTGAGATTCTTCTGTATGGTACTTGGCTTCAGTGACTGGCTTGTTCCACTTACAGTAATGTCCTCACAGTCATTCATGCAGTATAGCATGTGTCAGGATTACCTTCTGCTCGAAAGCTGAATATTGTTGCATTGTATGCAACCACCTAGACGCTAGGTTTGTTTCCATGTTTTGGCCGTTGTGGATAATGCTGATGTGATCATGGTTACGCAAGTATCTCCTTGAGAACTTATTTTCAATTTTGGTCATAAAGTCTAGAAATGCAACACTACATCATATGCTGATTCTATTTTTAATTGTTTGAGGGACCACTATAACATTTTTCAAAGTGTCTGTAGCATTTTGCAATCCCACAAACAGCATGCAGTAGTCCCATTTTCCCTGCATCCCCACCAACACTTGTGATTTTTTATATTTTATAAAATATGTATTAGCTATTTTCTGGATATAAGGAATAGCCCTCCTTGCTTCAAATACACTAATCAAATCATTCTTGCCATTTTTTAAAGCAGTTCTGGAAGCCTTCTTTAATAAGTGTCTTTATGAGAAATGGTTAAAAAATCCACAGGGAATGCTGTTGCTACATACCATGCATGGAAAGGCATGCTCCTGGGAACACTGTGATGTGTCCTCCTCACTGACTTTAGTTACTAGACTCAGCACCATGAGACCTCTGGCTCTTTCCTGAAGTCAAAATTCTCATAAAGGTAAACCTTAGAATGGACTTGGTGTTGACACACCTACCAGCAGTGCAACCAAAGACGTTCACAAAAGAAAGCACTTCCAGAGCTACTTCAGAGAGCAACAACAATGACAGGATGCATGTATTTGAAATGAGGGAGAATATTTTGAGGGAGAATGGTAGCAATGTGTCCTCTACTGTAATATATTTTTAAAATATTTGAAAGTTCTTTTTTTAAAAAAAAAAGCATTTTATCGCTTCTTGGCCTTTTGGCTAAGATCAAGTGTAAAAAAAAAAATCATTTATTTGATTATTTATTTGAAAACAAAGCAATCAGGCTCAGGTGGCTGTGGTTCCATCCCCAGAACTCAAGCCAGCCGAACCTGCCCTGAAGGCATTCTGAGCCAGCCCCCCCCCCCAAAAAAAGAAATCTTTCTGTTTATTTATTTGGTACAGAGTCTCACTATTCAGCTCAGATTTGTAGCAGTCCTTCTGTCTCAGCCTCCCCAGCACTGGGATTACAGGCTGGCATGGCATGTGGTACTAGGGATCGATACCCAGTCTTTGTGCTTTTCAGGCAGGCACTTAGACCCCCAAGCTATCTTCCCCAGCCCCAATGTTCATATTTTTTATTATACTAAGTACTCTGGCTTTCCCATAGTTAACATGCAATATCTTTTTAATCCTTTTACTTTTACCATAGTTTTTATATTAAAAGTAAGTTTCAAGTGGAAGTGTGTATTAGTCCACTTTTCATGGTTGTGAGAAAATACCTGAGACAGGTCAGCTTTAAAAAGGGAAGGTTTATTTTTGTAGCTTTCAAATCTGTGCTGCAGTGGCACAGTACAGCAGAAGCATGTGGTGGAATGTGGAAACTTAGCTCATAGTAGTCAGAAACAGTGGGAAAAGGGGACAGGGTCTGTGTTCCAGGTCCCTTTAGGGGGGGTGGGTACCAGGGACACATATCCTACAGCTCAGTCCCGCCTCCAGAGACAGCCATACCTGCTGCTAAAGCCACCAGCCAGAGATCAGGCCTTCAGTGGACGAGACTTTGGGGACCTTTCAGGTCCAAACTATAACACTGAACACATGCGTACGTTTTAAGATCTAATGGGACAATCTTTCCCTTTCAATTGAAATTTGGTTTAAAATTACAATCATTCTATTTGTTTCTGTATCACTGTTCTTTATTACCTCTTTTTCTATGATTATATATATATATATATATATATATATATAGTGCTTTTAATACATGCTTTCAAACCATAACTATTTTAGAATTTCTGCTATATACATTGAACTTGTACTCTACCTTCAGGTAATATTATAGCGCTACTTATATATTTGGTTTTAGTCTTTATTATAGGTATTGTTTATTTGAAAACCTGGTAATGTTTGATGGATGATAAACATTGTGAATCTTGCTTTCTTGGGTGCTGATATTTTCACATACTTTGGATTTCTAACATGTGAATGGGATGCGGTTAAATGACTTATCCATGTTAACCTTTTCCCCATCTTTCTTTTAAGCTGTTTTAGTCTAGAACTAATTTTCCACTATTGAGGGGAAATTAGCAATAACAACAAAATACCTCTTCTGTGTAGTCATCAATTATGAGGTTTGTTTCATGCATAATTTTTTCATTGGGGCAACAAGATGCTTGCTGGCCCTGTGAGCATTTCAGATTACTCTACCCCTTCAGGATTCTTTTCCTGGCCTCAAGTAATTACTCACATACATGATATCATTAGTTTCAACTGAAGATTGGTAGATCACTCCACAGAACTCCAAAGACCCCTCTCTGAACAATATTCTGCTCCCCAGGCCTGTAAAAAGTCCTGTTGTCATGTTGTCCCCACCCCCTACTTCTGAGTCTTCTGCTAACAGAGACAGCTGAGCTCCACCTGGGTCCCCACTTCCTTCTGTCCTGCACATTCCCTGCAGACACAAGCAGGAGCAACCAAAGGCAGTGAACTTTGCTGCCTCAGGTCACAGCTTTTTGTGGCCTGGTGTGCAAGGCCTTGAGAACTTCTATTTCTTATATTCTGTATGGCACTGTGTGTGTGTGTGTGTGTGTGTGTGTGTGTGTGTGTGTGTATCTGGTTCAGCCTACCCTAGGGCAGGGCCGGTGCAGCATGTGCTGCTGAAGATCAAACTGCAGTCCTGCACTTGCCTAAGCTTGCCTAAGCAGCCTTTGAGCTTGCCAGAGAAGTGCTTATTCCACTGAGCCAACTCCCCAGCCCCTAAATAACTGTTTAATAACTGTCAGAATCCTGGAATTTGTGTTGGTTAATTTGGAATAGACCTGGATATTAACCAGTTCTAAAGTTATTTATTTTAGTTGGAATGGCACTATTTTTCACTGAATATTTTGCATCAAAATCTATGATTAAAGGAGCCAGTCAATTCTAAGAATCTTGGTGGAAATATATTTATTTGAAATAAATGGGTTTTGCTAGAATTAGGTAGAAAGAGTCGGGTGGATTCCACGAAGACCTGAGCATCTGAGTTGGTGTAGCTGCGGTCTCAGTCTAGCAAGTCGTGATTTGCTCTCTTGTAGCCTTATAGCGAGAGCATGCCTTCCTAGCTGCTCTCTTCCCCTCAGGCATCAGCTTAATGGGCCAGGCTGGTGGAGGAAGGACTGTGAGGAAGCAGCTCCCAGTCCTCCTCCCCAGTCATCAGCTCTGAGCCATGGCTTCAGTACTCCAGCAAGGACTCTCTCCACTTGCGTGTGGAGAGACTGTTGGGAAAATGTCTAAGAAACACACTTGAGTCTGCACTTGAAGCCACTTGTAGTCTACATGGTTGGGATTAGGCGTCTTAGTAAACGCAGTCTCTATTTGCAAGACAATTCCTCCTAGAAATCCTGAGGGATAAGATGCTTCTCGGTGAGGGTGTTTGGAGTACTGCTGGACCCGCCACAGGATGTTGAGTATCACTGAAATTCTGACGCTTGTTCTCAAGTTCATCTTTCTCCCTGCCACTTCTCTACCTGCTCACCAAAAATTGTCTGATTGCATGATGGGAAGGCACCTCCTTCACTTTTCTTTCATAATATATTTATGAAGGGCAATGACAACCTAGGCAGAGTATAAGGATACTGTAATCAACACATCTTTATTGACTACCTGACTTTGTGCCAAGGATTGCGAAGAAACAGACATTTCTAATCTGGTTACTAGTCTAAAGGAATTCTTTGTTGATAAAGGAGTGACCCTTACAATTGTGAGATTGCCTGAGACCACTTGCCCACAAAATCCAAACACAATAACCAACAGCTTTTTACCTGCAGGTGCTATAGGGGTCAGAAGAGGAGAGATTGGGGTAAAGGATGCTGGAGAACATGATTGCTGTGTGATGGCCTTCTGAAAGAAATCAGTCTTTCCCAGACATCATAGAGGAAGAGAACAAAGCTAACAGGGTAGAGAGTAGACAGCATGGAGAGGGCGGGGCCAGCCAGGCAATCATCAGAACAGAGCTCTAAGGGTAGCCAGAGCTGCTGCGTCTGGTGCCCATGAAGAGCCACAAGGTATCACTGTATAGAATCAGACAGGGACAGTGAACCCCTCATGCTCCTATATCACTCTTTAGAGTTGGCTCTCAGTATTTTATTCCCCATGTCTTTCATTTATCACAGTAGCCTTGTGCAAGAGAAAGGACACACAGTTATTGCCATTTGATAGAAATGGAAACTGAGGCTTAGAGGGGGCCAGTGGCTTTTGCATTGTGATGCGAAGAGACAAGAGACCCCTAAGCGGGCTGGCGAGATAGCTCGGTGGTCTAAAGCACCTGATGAGGAAGCTTAGGCAAGCGTGCAGAGATCGCAGCTCTATCACGTGCCAGCCTTGCCCCCAGGGTGGGAGGAGCGGGACACACACACACACACACACACACACACACACATGCAGGAGACCCATAAGCAAATCCAAATCTATAGGTGCTCTGTACATATGACCCGGAGGGGGAGCAAGAGAATCCTCCCTGCTGATGTCCCTAGGCCAGAGGAGGAGTGCCAGGAGGCCTGGTTCCCGTGCAATGAAGGCACCCTTATCTGGAGCTAAGCCCCAGCCAGCAGGACAAGGGTATGAGCAGAAATTCTGTGCATTTGCCCATAAAGGGGAGCAGGGGAGGAGCCAGGCTCTTCCAGTCAAAAGGAGAAAGGATCCTGCTGGGGTGGGGAAGGCGTTAAAGGGAGGAAAAGGAGGAGGTATGCGTGAAGTCTGCTTTTTAGGCCCATTAAAGAGGAAGAGCCAGGAGCCAAGCATCCAATTAACCTGACATCTCTTGCAACCTAAATATCTGAGGATATAAGAAGAGAATTTAATATGTGGAGGCTTGGGAGAAAAGTGACTAATAGTAGAAAACAGCCCCAGTTTATTTAAAAAATAGGTCAGACCAAGAAAATACAAGAGACGCCTTTTCCCAGCAGTTCCTGGTGTAGGAGACAGGGAGCGCCATGTGGGAGCGGTGCCTTTTTGATTTGAAGCAGGCTCAGCTGTTGCACCACAGGCAGCCAGAGACAGGTACTTGGGCAGCAGAACGCCCTTGAGCTGAACTCTTCAGCGACCCTGGGTATGACCATCCAAGGTTGCCAAGCCTGAAGGTGGCCAAGGCCGCACCAGTCCCTGCTCCTCTCCACTGCTGAGAAGCTTCAGCTGCCTCTGCAGGGTCTGTGGCCAGTACTGATCTTGTGCTGAGTGAGTGCTGTTGGAGCTCATGTGGCAGAGGAAAGTGGAGAGGTCTTAGGACCAGTGTCCATGGACACCAACCTAACGGCTTGTTGAGTGTTCAGATTTTGGGTTCTCGCCTCACAGAGTGTGACCCCAGCTTCTGGCATGGGTCTGAGTCAAGCCCCATGGTGGTCAACGCAGACCAGAATACCAAAACTCTGCTCCAAATCAGCAACCAGATGGTTTCTTTCAGAACATTAGTCTCTAGACATGTTGATAGATCTCCTGGGAAAGAAGAGCACCCCAGCCATCCATGAAGTGGTCTTGGTGAGTGAGACACTCTTCTTTCAGCAAACTGCACAGTTCAGAGTGTTATGGAGAGGAATCTCCAGCTTACTTGCCCAGACACACCTGGCTACAGGGTGCCTTCTCTGGAATGCCTAGTTTGTGGGTGCAGGATGGGAAATGCCAGCCTAGACCATGAGCTCTTGCTCTAGGCTCCCCAAGAGGCTTGCTGAGCACAGGTTGCCAGGCTCTGCCTGCCTTGAGATGCTGCCACTGGTATCCCAGTCCAGAAAGTACAGTTTGAGAATCCCTCCTTTTGAGGCATCTATGAGCCTGGCTCTATCCTCCCTGGCAGCGCCCTCATTCAACACATAGGAGATAGGGACAGTGTAGCGTGAGTGTGCCGAGTGGCCTCTGGAAAGCACAAGCTGGGAGGGGGGTGCTTTGCCTCCAACATCACAAGACAATAGTGAGAGTCCACTCTGCTGAATGGATGACAGCAGCAGGCTGCGGCCCTGCAGGGGCTGCCTGACCCTCAACTCATGGACAAGGGACGGGCCTAGAGAGCTTCTGTGCCTGAGAAGCCTGCCCCAGCAGGGTCATGAGGACAGCAGTGGGTGACTGCCCTGCAGCAGATCAGGGCACTCTAGAGGGCTAGTGCAAGAAGACAGCAGCAACTTGCAGAGCCTGCAGCCTCTGGACATCCCCAAGCCCTGCCCAAGATCCTTGGGGTTCTGGACTTCAGAATAAGAGGCTGTGATCCTAGGGCTGCATCTTTCTTTGGAAGCACTAAAGGATTGTTTGGAAGG
Organism: Octomys mimax; assembly: GCA_002564305.1. Lineage (NCBI taxonomy): Eukaryota > Metazoa > Chordata > Mammalia > Rodentia > Octodontidae > Octomys > Octomys mimax. The sequence continues at coordinate 13,281 of NDGM011212663.1, read as the reverse complement.
ACCATCCTCGGCCGAGGTGATAGAAGACATGAGTGCAGAAGAGGAGGGTAGGACTTCAGCCGTCCGTGCCCGAAGGTAGACATATAAGCCACCACTGGAGGTGTGGTTGTAAGCAGAGGAGAGCTCCAATGCCCAGAAGGGCCCTGCCTGTCATCCCCTGCCTGGAATGTTCTCTCTCTGTCAGACTCTGGTTCTATCTGAAGACAGGCAGGTGCTGCTAGAGGAGCTGGCTCTGTGTGTGGCCACCAGTGCAGAGCCACAGTTCAGTTCTTAGCCTCCAGAATACACAGGGGGATGACTGATGGGGTGACTAATGACAGGATGCAGGCATGCCTGGGGGATGCTGTGGAAGAGCGGGTTGTGAAGGTCAAACAATCCTGAAGTGCCTCCAAAGAAGGATGCAGCCCTACCTCACGGCCTCTTATTCTGAGGTCCAGAATCCCAAGAATCTTGGGCGAGGTGGGGCAGCAGAGGCAGCTGCGGAGAAGAAGGGATGGATCGGGGCAGAGATGTCCCCTGGCATACCAGCCCCTGCAGCCCTCTGTCTTCCATCTGTGGGTTCTCCAAGCCAGGCAGCTGCTGCTGTGGATGGACGACTCAGGTTAGAAAAAGCTCTCTTGACATTTAGAGAACAGAGCAGGATTTGGCTCCTCTAGTGGAGCCTCTTGTTCTTAGGAAAAATGTTTTAAAGCTTGGGCTGGTGCCAGTAGGAGTCATTTATAGCCAAAGGGCTTGGGTTCAAGCCAGCTGCCTGGTGTAAAGAGCCAGCTCCTGCCTACCCTCTGCAGCCCCCACTCCATGCCCACCTCCCTGTTGTTCTTCCTCGAAGCCTCTTCGTCCCCTCCCCCATGGCACGTTTCCTGCTTTCTCAGAGATTTTCAATCCTAGAGCCGCCTCTGGCTTGCTTGCTTGACCCTTTCCTGCATGCCCTCAACTTGTCCACCTGAAGCCAGGAGCACATGTCTCTCTTGTATTCAGACACCTTGGATGGCCTGCCTGTCCCTCCCTCCACTGGGGCGGCTTCTTTTGGTTAGTCTGGACCACAGCCCTCCCCTGCCCTAGGGCTGGGCTTCTTGGAAGTCCAGGCCAGCTTTGCCACCACTTCTGAGCATAGGGTCTGGTTCCTGGCAGAAGCTTGGGTAAGCCTAGTTGACTGAACTGAGCTCTCTATAGCATTGATGTTAAGAACACGGGCTTTGTTGTCAAACAGATATTGGTTTACATCCTGGCTCTGTTACTTGCAAGCTCTGGGCTCTGGCAAATGACTAAAGTGTTTTGAAGCTTTAGTTTTCTCAGCTGGAAATTTCAGCACCTTCTCGAGCTGGTATGAAGATTTCACCAAAGAGTCTTTACAATGACTTAGCACAGTGGGGCTTCAGTCAATGTTAAGTCTCATCACTGCCACCTTCACCTCCTGTCCTTTTCAGGAGGAGGTCCAAAATGCCCTTCCTGAACCCCTACTCTGCCTGTCAAAACCATATACATCCTTTGAGGACCAGCTCAAGTGTCCCCTCCTCAAGGAGACATCTTCCTCCTGGACTCTGAGCTCTTACCTGACCTCAGTATTCAGTGCATCCTGGGCCTTTGCATCCAACGGGATAGGTAGATAACAGGAAACATTCCCACGAGGCCTGAAGTGGCCAGCCCAGACATAGGGCAGGTGTTTCAAAAGTCCTGGTTAGCAGATGGCATTGAGAGTAGAAGACAAAGTCACAAGCTCTGGCAATGGCAGTGACTCTCAGCGGATCTGGACCACAGACTGCAAGAGGAGACCTGAGCCTGGGCCTCAGCAGGAGGTGGGGCGAGTAAGGTGGAACATGTGTGCAGGGTCCTCAGCACCTGGGCAGGACCAGAGTGAAGGTGATGGATGGCGGGGTAAGTGTGACCAGAATGCAGGTGGCAAGGCCACAGTTTCACACTGTGAGGCTGGGAGCAGGGGTGAAGCATCCAGGAAGGAACAGTGGAGCCATGGCAATCACAGCTGTGAGGATATGCAGATGCTGGGAATGGAACCATTTGGGCCACCTCTCCCAGCACAACTCCTCACCCCTTTCCTGTGGTCCCAGCCTGTATCACACAAGGTATTTCTAAGCTTGCCTACTTCTTTCCCTCAGAGCCTAGGGTTTTCCAGGGTGTCCTATGAAGGACTATTTCCTGTGCTCTAGACCACAAGCAAGCAGGCAGATGCACCAAAGGCCAGCCTCTCGGCACCTGTCAGGGCTGTGTTTGTGGCTGAGCATTTTTATAGCTACGTGCCTGTAGTCCTTTCTTCCTATATCCAGGGTTCCTGCACCTCTCTTGCTTCTTCTACCAAACTTGCACAGTGGCTCTGTGGCAGGTGTGTCTGTAGGAATGTCCTGGGCTTTGGGGACACTGCCCTTTCTCGTGCACCTCGCATCTCCTGAAAGAGGGCTCATTTGTCAACCCCCACAATGCTGAGCTGGGCTGGCAAGAACTGACCCACAAGTCCCTATCTGTCCCCCATGGCTGTGGCTGTTGAAGTCAATTTGTCTCCCTCTTAATCAACCCAGCACTCTGCTTCATAAGATGTGTGGCACAGGGCAGATGTTTTATAGAAATGAGCTGTTGGGAAAAGAGATGCAAGAAGCCCTACGCAAAGAAACCTTGGAATCTGAGTTGGGTGACAGTGCAAGAGGTGCTAGAGGCCTTGTAACCTGGACTGTGCAGTTTCTAGCCAGTCAGTTTCCCCTTCCTTCATACCCTTATAGAAAGGAAATAAAAGAGACTAAGATGTGATATGTTTATGGTTCCATGATGGATGTACTCACTATGTGTCGCGAACACATGCTGTTGTGGTCTGTGTCTAGACATTCCCCCCAAAGTCATGTGGTGGCTTCTAAAGCTTCTTGTTGATCCATGGTCATGGGTGTGCACACTGGGTGGGTAGCTTGCATACAGTGTAAGGGAGGAAAGATGTTTGCTCTCTGCTGTTCCTCCCTTTTTGCTCTTGCTGCTTTTGCTGTCTTCTGCTTCCTTGAGCTGTTGCCCCTCGCCATGCCACCCTGCCTTGGCATCAGCCAAGTATGAACTGAAACATCCACAAACTATGAGCTAAATAAACCTTTTCTTCCTTAAATCTGGACATTGGGTATTTTGTCTCAGCAATGAGAGAAAAGTTACCGAGGCAGGTCCTAATAAAATAAAAATAGACTTCAGTGAAGTCTCTGCTGGACTCAGCAGTGCTTCTTGGGCAGTGCTTCTTGGACTTCATGGGTGACCACACTGCTGTCTGAGCGTGTCCTCAGGAGCTGCCTTGCCTTGGCCTTTCTCTGCTTTGGCTTGAAGAGTGGTGCCAGGCCATGCTTCTTCAGAGGAGGCCTGGTCACAGTCCTGGAGTAGTAGGGACATGTCTGCCCCACAACATGGGGCTTCCTGCCCCGAAGCTTCTTTCTCTGGACTCCTGGGGCCTCTACCTGCCACCCTCACCTGCTCCTCTCCTGCGGCATATTCCTTGAGAGTCTCGAAGTCCTTGTACCTACAGGTGCTTCTAATCAGAGCACCAGGCTCCACTTCACTGCAAAGGTCTGGGATTGCATTTCCTTTGCTTTTTCAATATTATTTTTTGCTATTTACAAAAATGATGTGAGTTGATGGTGTATTTAGAAAATATAAACAAGCACAATAAAGGGAAGAACTATGTGTGACCCAACAACCTACAACCACCACTGCCCACGCTCGTGCCTTCCCGGGTTTCCTTCTTGCAGTCTTCAGGAGGTGGGCGCGAAATCACAGTGGCCTCTGCGCCTGCGTGTCCATCCGCATGGGGTGCTGCTCTTCACTTCATAAACACCTTGAGTCCTGTTACAGCAGGGCATGAATCGGCTATGATTTTTAAAGCACAATCATACTGTGTGTTTTTCTGTTTATCCTCCTCAACCAGCACTTTGTGCACATGTGTGTTTGTGTCATTAAATACTCTTTCCATGATATTTTTAGTGACCGGCTAGCGTCCTGCAGTGTGGGTGCATCCTGGTCGATGGCATCCGCTTTGTTTCCTGGAGCACTGCAGTTGACTCTTGTTTCTCTCATCGGGAACAGCACTGTCATGGAACTTGTTGGCTACTGACTTATGATGGTCTAAAATTCTCTCTTCCTGATAAATTAAAAATTGTAGGCATGGATTCAATAATTTCTGCTTATATCTGTGACATTTTATCAAACTTTTTTCCAAAAACTTTTAACCTATTTCCACAAGAAGTTTGTACAAGCACCTGTGTTTCTGAAAACCTTACAAAGGCAGAGGTTTGTTCTGTAGTGTTGTGGGAGGGGAGGCTATAAGGTTTTTTATTTTGAATTTACCTGATTTCTAGTGTCATTTAAGCATTTTTATTGTATGTTAATTTTGCATGCATATGTATTCTTCTGTGAGTAGACTAGGTTGCTTGGCCCACATTAAATCAGGGTGATCATCTCTTTCTTCTTGGTTTGTAAGGGCTCTTTCCATACCTGCCATGTGTGTCAGGAGGTACTTCTCTACTTGTCATTTGCCTTTTCATTTGGTTTATGATGTTTATTGACTGGAACTGTTGTAATATCTGCTTGCTAGACATCTTTCTTGTATGACTCAATGACATTTCAAACTCCATATATCCCCGTAGAAATTCATTACTTCCCCCGCCCCACCTTGCTCTCCCTGTGACTTGCTTATTTCTGTTAATGTCACCACTATTTTCCTACTCAACCAGGCTTGAAATGTGGAAGTCATCTCCGATTCCAACTTTTCTCTCTTCCCCCACACATTCCGTCAGCTGCCAACTCCTATAGGCGCTATTTCTGCATTTCTTTGTCGAGCAGCCCCTCCAACACCCTAGTAGTTCACATTCTCATTATTTTTGACTGGGCTTTGAAAATAGCCTCCGTAAAGTCATTTCTGGCCTCTCCAATCCTGGTGCCTATACCGCCTCCCTTCTTTCCCCCTCCTGCATGCTGCTGTGGCATTCATGATCCAAAAGCAGAACTCCGTGGCTACAAAGGGCAGCAGCTCCCTATGGTCTTGGTATTTAACTACCTACCACCTCTTAGCCTGACCATAATTTCATTCCAACCAACTCCTCCACCATCGCAGCCAAGCTGCTCCAAACAAGCTCACTCTTTCCCACCCTTTACCCTTTGCTGAAATCATCTCTTCCTCTTTGAGTTCCCTCCCATCATCTCTCCCTTCCAAAAGCCATTCTAAAATCTCCCCCACCATTCCATTTCCTGCTGCCAGCTACCATGGGATTTTCTGATTCTCCAAGCTGAAATAAAATCTCTCTCTTTTGTATCTTCCAACAAGTTCCTTTAACTTCTTATGTAGAATACACCTCATTGCAGTTTCTCAAGGGTGGCAGGGCCTAGAAAGCAGCCCGTGGAAAGGGCTGAAAGTTACAGTGTCTCTGTTTCTTCTGCATAGCGGCCCTCTTTGGCAGGGGCTCAGTGGGTATTTGTTGAATTAAAAGCAATGCCCCAGGTAGCTGAATGCCACAGGTCGGAGACCACTTCGATTTCCCACTTCCTTGCAGCCTTCTGGAAGAGGGTGCTCTATTAGCCCAAAGGTGGAACAAGACTTGCTCTGCAGGGAGGCTGATCTCAGCCAGCAGCACTGGCCAGCAGGGACTGGCCTGCAGTCTCCTCTTTGACCCATCACCTGTGGGTTTTGGAGTCAGTGCCCCTACTCCAAACCTGTTCATCTTTTAGCCTTATGTCATGGGTGGCACATGGTAGACATTTGTAAGTTGACTGTTGGGGAAAGGAACTCACATGAAAAGGGCAGTAAGATTCAGAGCTGAATGACAGCTCAGGGGTTTTGGTGCCCCGTGACCTTGACTGTGCACAGTGCCTGGACCAGCTCCAAGATTTTCTTTCCTAATGTATTTAAATGGAGTCAATATTGGGGTCAGCTGCACACGCAGAGCCTTCTTCAGCGTTAGAGGTGACTCTGCAGCCTGCACGGGAGTGTGCAATTGACACAGTCTATTTTTAGCCTCCTGGAGACCGTGACCAGCATCTGCAGAGCTGAGGTGGGCACACCTGCTGCATGCTAATGAGGCAGCCCCACTTGCCTCCCGCCAGCCAGCCCAGGCGCTTTCAGGCCCGGAGTCCTCTCATATCACAGAGGCAGTAACCTACATACACCAGGAAGACAGGACCATCATGCCCCCAGCCCGCTCCCGTCGGCCTCAAGCACTGGAGGCCCTTGGGGCTGTGCCCATGTCAGACAAAAAGGAACAGATCATTGGGCTTCTGGATCTGCTCTTTCCTAAGGTCCCCTGCTTTCTTTGATAGTAAATCTGACCAGAACCAGCTCATGGATGAGAAAATTGAGACAGAACAGGGACATAATTTATATAATTGGAATAATAGTAATAGTAAAACTAAAATCAATTAAATGCTTACTGCATGCCTGGCAAAGTTCTAAAGTTTTTATACCTATAACCTTATCCAAATGTCTCAAAAATTCTTTCAGGAGGCTTTTATTATGCTCCATAACTTACAGGGGAGGAAAGTGAGGTGAGGTGGTGACAGGTGACTTCCCAAAGCCGCACAGCCAGTGAGCCGCAGAGCTGTGTCTCAGAGCCAGGCAACATGATGCTAGAGTTTGAACTGTCAGTCAGTGTTATCTACTTTCAAAATTTATTCTTAACTTTACTTGAGCCAGGATAGGATCCTGGAGCCCTGATTCTCAGTCCCAGGAAACCAACTGTAGGTAATCTTGTCTCTGGCTCTCTGGCTCTGTGTCTGTCTGTCTGTCTGTCTGTCTGTCTCTCTCTCTCTCTCTCTCTCTCTCTCTCTC
>NDGM011212661.1:3921-20442 GCA_002564305.1 Octomys mimax | reverse complement strand
TTTGCCAAGCTTGTTCCAAGTAGGTGCTTTAGACCACTGAGCCATCTCACCAGCCCGAGTTTTAACTATTTCTCATACCTACCTAGAAGAAGCAAATTGTATGGACAGCAAACTAGCCTGCAATTTTCTGGTTTAGAGCCCATGGTGAGGAATCCCCTCAAACTCACCTTTCTTTTCTTTCTTTCTTTCTTTCTTTCTTTCTTTCTTTTTTAAAGAATCACTGTTATAATAACTTTAATTTATCTTGCATTTTACAGAAGTCAATGAATGATTTTTAAAAAACACCTCCTTACTCCATCATGTTTCTCTGACAGCTGTTAAAGTAGGCAATAAGTATGTCGACAGTTTGAGCTTTCTTTTCTCGGTGAGTGAAATACAATATAATGACTTTTGGGCCGGCCAAATAGCTCAGTGGATTAAAGCGCCTGCAAGCAGGTGCAGGGGCCAGGGTTCGATCCCCAGGCCTGCTGTGCCAGCCCTGCTCCCAGGGCATGCTGAGACCAATTGAGACTGGGCATGGTGACACACGCCTGTAATCCCAGCTCTTGAGAGGCTGTAAACAGGAGGATCACTGGGAGTCCAGTCTAGTAGTGAGACCCTGAACACTCTGTAGACCCTTAAAAAAATACGATGACTTCCAACCCAACAAAATAAAACCAGGAATGAGTCTGCATCCATCTATCTACAGAAGTTGACACAGGCGCCTGAAAGCTGCTGCTTACACCACACCCAATGACACATAAAATAGATGACTGAGAGACCCAGTGGATCTCACATGATGTCAACACAGCCACAACACAGCCACATTTCCTTGGACATTGTTAAGTCTTCCCATGACATGTGCTGGCTTTGGGGTAGTCAGCTACCAAGGCTTTGGGAAGGGAGAAATTGACTAGATGAGCATGATTATTCAAATAAAGTAGAATTGACACTGGAATTTCCTGTATAATTACCTCTTGTGGTCTAGGGCAGCTTGATCCCTATACTCCTGGAGCCGAAGGAAATCTCAGTCATAATTACCTGTGAGAAACAAAGCTGAGTGTCTAAGGGGGTGTCTTCAGAGTAGGAAATGAAAACAGATTGCCCAAAGTGGCAAATGAGTAATGTGTTCATTGTGGCAGACAAAAAAAAAAATCAGTCTAAGACTTGGGTGTGTCAGAGGAACAAATTTTGATTAGCGTCTGATATTTTTCTTACTCTATTTTTTAAAAATTTGGTTGACTTATTTTCCAAATAGTTCTATTTAGCGTCTACTTATCCCAGCAAGTCTAATAATTAAATTGCCATCTTCCAAGAAGTAGTCCCTAGTTCCCCTCACCCAATATTGGTTTCTCGTTTATTCTGTGTTCACATAGCACCATGGGACTCAGTCTGTGATGTATTTATTTGCATTTATTTATATGCTGCTTTGTAAGTGTTTTTGAGCCATTTTTCTATAAGTGTGCCATGTTCCCTTAAGTGGATTTATGTTCTTTCAGGTAGTCTCTTCAATAGTCATTTCCCCTTTTTCCTCTCATTTGCATTTTACAACTCTGTTCATTTGTTATTGTCTCATAAAAATTTCCATGTAACTTTTTAATACCTTCATCCACACATTACCCTCTTTCTGCTACTGACTAACAGTGTAAATGCAACGCTGCATGTGCAGCCGGATATCGCGCGCGTATGATTAGGTTTCGCTTTATAGAAGATCTGCTGTAAGACATCTGGAGGCGCTCTGCATCTCAAAGTCTGGGTTGCTCCTGCATATTCCACTTCTTTGCCCACAATGCACAATAAGCTGAGCCTCTTCCTGTGTCCACAGAACATTGTGGACTTTGTCCTACCCTTTCTGGAAACCAAGTTCCCTTTTGTACTTGGCAAGTAAGAATTCATGCTTCAGATCCTTGCTCAAATGGTTACAAGTCTCCTCCAGCTATTCATTCATCCCGTCTGCTCCCCTAACATTTTGCAAAGGCTCAGCCATGTCCATCTTTAAGTGTCTGCTTCTCCACTGATCATCATCGCAATGCATACTTTAAGACCACAGCTTGTCCATCGTTATGATCACATCACCAAGTACTGTTCCCACCACACAGGGCATTACTCATCAAATGTTAGATAGCAAGTATCCAATGGGTCCATTTTTGTAGACTCCATAGGCTCATCCGAACTGGGGTTGCAGCTCAGGAGTCAAGCATTTACCTAGCACCGCAACTAACAAACAAACTTCATGCCTGTCCCTCCAAGGAATCTGCTTGAATCAATTTTTACACCTCCCATGCCACAGTGATCAATGTCTTGCTGGTCCTAACCTGACCTTGTCATCTTCCCAGCTCCCCCATTAATTGGTAGAGGTAGAATGGGCCCAGAGGTGATTGAAATAACTTGTTCATTAATCTGATGCTTGTCCCAATATTTATCTAAAGATTACATTATATCTACTGTATGCCACTACTCATTGTTCTAGATGCTGGAGATATACCAGAGAGCAAAGCAGACAAAATCTCTGCCCTGGAGAGCTTTTATTGTAATGGTTTAACTTAAAGGTTAGACTTAGGGGCCGGGGAGATGGCTCAGTGGAATAAGTGCTTCCCTGGCCAGCGCAAGGGCCTGAGTTCAATCCCTGGTTCCGCAAAAAAAAAAAAAAAGGTTAGACTTGGACAAATCAAGACTGGGAAAGTGAGTGTTTGGTGAGTGAGTTCCAGGGGCATGTGACTTTTTGCTATCATATCTACCAACCACAAACACCAACATGTACACTACACCCTCATCCCCAGCACCTAGGACATGCTGTAGCTAGACATGTACACCCATATACATGCACTACACTCCACAGTTTACATTCTATCCACTCACTAATCATGCACTCACCCAAATATCAACCGCCCAAGATATAAAGCATGCTGTCCTCTCTACAGACACTTATCCATGTAGACTCACTGCTGAAGCATGTGTGCGGATGCATGTGGAATACAAACTGCAGGCTGAAGCAAACTGCAGCCTTCCTCGCATGCTCCCTCTCTTCCCCTACCAAGGAGCAGGATGTGAAGCTATGAGCCACTTTGTCAGAAGCAGAATCTCTTTGAAAACTCTCAAGTGGATTGAAGCAATTTCTAAAATAAGCTGGACAAGTCTGGGTGAAAGTATCTCTAAAGAATTGCTAGGAATTTCTTCTTATTTCCCTGGACACAGAGGCCCAGAGGCTAGTTTGAGGCTGGAAACCATGTGATACAGTGTGTTCCTGTGGTGGGAAAAGTGAGGATCTATCTGGGAAGGGCCCTGAAAAGAGAACAACAGACTGAAGAGGAGATGGCCACCCTGTGCAAGGTGCCACAGAAGTTTCTAGTTCTGTAGTTTTCTCTGACTTAGCTGCTCCAAATCCTAGACTTTTTATGGATCTCCATGTTCATGCTCTTGCCTTAAGTGGAATCCTGACCAGTAACAGGATGCAGTGCATCTCATGTAAAAGGAAAAGAGAAGGGCCCCTAATAGTTAAAGAATGCCCTGAAAGGGCCATGCTTTGTACACTATATTTTACTAAAATCTTATGTGGAGGGTGGAGGCTAGGGGTGTGATTCATTGCCTTAGCATGCTTGGGGCCATGGGTTTGATCCTCAGCATGCAGGGCAGCATAGGGGCCTGGGGAGAGGGGATAGTGAGTAGTATAGGTAGTACTTCATTTGGGGAATGAGGAAGCCAGGGTTCATTAAGTATCTATTCACTACTTAATGCATTAAGTAATAGTGACATTGTGAACCCAGGCCTGATTCCTAGCTTATAATCTTTCTTTTCTCATGCTAAGACTGACCTGCTACCAAGAAAGTTTGAGTTTTTAGGGTCCGCCTACCCCCAAGCCTTGCAAGGGTATTCTTATGATTGGGCATTAGCCTGTGTTTAAGAAATAAATACACTTTGCCTTAATAAAAGGCATCCACAACAAGATCCCTTTATATGTGTGTGCATGTATATTAGCAGCTGGCAAAATGCTTTCACAGAGATTCTAATGATAGCTTACACCTGTGAGTGTCTGTGTGTGTGTGTGTGTGTGTGTGTGGCGTCAATGTTTTCTCATCCACTGAACCCCTTTGGTCATCAGAGCAAATCCTCTAAAGAATGCCATCCATACCCATTCTATATTTAAGAAAACTGAGGATAAATAAAAAATGAATAAATGTTTACTGAGGAAATGACTCTAATGCTTGTTCTCTCTCTCTCTCTCTCTCTCTCTCTCTCTCTCTCTCATAGTCACCATTCATGAAGCTACACATGTCCTCACACTTCATCTCTGCCACACATTATTTTATCACTTTACAGATGAGGAAATATTTGAATTATTATTATTTTAGCACCATTTTCTTACAAGCTCAACTAATTAGTATCTAAGTCATTCCAGATGGGTGTATTAGCAAAGGCTTCTCTGAAGAGGGGAGTCATTTCCCTTGAGAAATGTTTTCCTCTGTCTAATTCAGTCCCCTGCTTTGCAGCTTCCATTTTCTCATAGTTTTTCCTTCTTCACAAAGAATGAAGCATAGCTGCCAATTGTCTTCTGAGTAATGACCCTGTGGGGATCTAAGCCTGTCGCATTGCTGATGGCTGTTAGCTCCGAGGTCCTGCCATTTTGTGTTAGAGCAACTGACCTGACTTTGTGATCCTCAGTAAAGGCTCAGAGCCATACACAAAGAGGATCCTCTTTTTTCTTCCTTAGACACTCCCCCCCACATATATTACACAGGTCAAACAGCAAGTAGTCATAGGTCTGCCCACCAATAATGAGTGTGGATTTATAAGGAGAGCAGGAGGCATGTGACCCAGTTTTCAACACCTCTTCCTTTCACGTGCTACGCTGTTTCCTTCAAGAGGTCTTTTCCTTGTTTCCTGATAAACTCGATTCAATGCTATGTTCAGCTCTGTTTTCCACTTTAATTTGTCAATTGAGATCTATCAGCATGTGATTTTTTTTGTCATCCTACTTAGAGGTCTAAGTTCACTCCAGGTCTAAGTTTACTCCTTTTCCATCTCCTTTCCTGCCATTTATACCCATCATCTAGTTATCCTCAAAATCAGTGGATTATTTCTTAAATTTTCATTTACAGTCTTGCTCTAACTTTGGATATGAATTCTGCATTTGTCAAGGAAATTTTTTCCTGCTTATGATACTCATCCAGGATGACAAGAAACATGTGTGCGAGAGAGAAAATATGATTCTGGAGGTAAATGCAATTTCTTGGGCCAATTAACTGAGACAGTTCACATGTTTATTATGTTTCAACTATTGGGTGATTAGTTTAGGGAGTTTTATAGACAGTTTAATATTCTCCCAGCTTAAGGAATAAGACGGTTTATATAAAAGAAGAGAGAAAGTACCTGAGATACAGCTACTACTGATGATGAATGTGACGTGTGAAAGACGGGGACACTAGAAAATTTGCCTCACTGCATAGTGAGACCTTGTACCAAATACATAAAAAAAGAAAATTTTCCTTAAATTATAAAGTTCAGGATGTGGGTACAAATGCTTAACTATTAGCATGTACATTATTTGCAAGGAATTTACAATCCTAATTTGAATGTTCCCTGATCTTCAGCATCCATCCTGGTTGCCCTCCCCTGGTCATTCCCGAGTTGGCACTGCAAAGCCTTTCTGATGGATTCTTATGTAAATCATAACTGTGAAAATAACATCTTGGACAAAAACAAATTTAAAAATTCAACTGATAATCTCTAGTTTTTTCATTTTCCATTTGATTTCTTTAACACAATTGACTACTAATTCTTGGGATTCAACCAAGACTATCGAGAGTCTGGGATAGGGGTGGCAGGAACAGCAAGATGAGGTCAGTTACAGAACATGAAAGAACAAAACTGTGTTACTTGAAGTGGACCTGGCCTTCTGGAGCATTCCTTGGCCTTTTGTGCTTATTGTCTGAAATGTCCCATCTTTTTCTGACATGTGGCTGGGTCACTAGTTTTTACTTTACCTTTCCTGAAAGCCTCTGCTTTTCCCAAACCCACCTTTTTAGAACTGGCACATATGTACACAAAGAAAAGCTCTGTTTGTCCTTCCTTTTCTTTTACCCTCTCTTTTGGTCATTTGATGCATATTTGTACCACTAAAATGGCCTAGGTTGTCAACTCTGTGGAGCATTTGGTGATTTTAGTGGGAATGGGGCCTGCTTCTTCAAAAGGGCCACTTGAGTCAAGTAGGTCAGCCCAAGTATGCCATCAACCCACTCTCTCTGTACACCTTTCCTCCTATTATTTTGTCTGTCTGTTATCTTTCATTTATTCAACAAAGATCTATTAGGTAATTACTATATGACAAAAATTACACTATAACTGGTTCAGTAGTGACATAACATTACTGTTTCTTTCTGATTATCAGATTTTCAAAGGCCTAATAAAGAAAGTGCATTAGGAAAACAGTTACAAGAGGAAGACTTTTGTTTCTTATCTTGGAAGCTTGTAGTATTTGGAGATGGAAGGTAGTAGTAAAAGACCCAATGTCACTGGCTAGAGACTATTTTCTGACCTTGGCCCCTGCCCTGGACAGCAAAACAGTGGGTGGAAGATGGGGGTTGCCCATAGCCATAGCCCCCCCAGACTATCTCACCTTTAATTTCTTGCCTTAGGCCCCCCAACCAAGGAGTCCATCACTGTAATTAAGCAGTCTGTAATCAGTGAAGTCCCATTAAGAAATAATGAGGCCAGTAATGCAGTGAGTGCCATTGATGGGGGATTAGTGAAACTCATGCGGTTTCCTACAACTCCCCCACTCTTTGAGGAAGTGATGATGGAGAAACTGTTGACTCAGGACTCATATTATTCCCTGCACTCTCCCCTCTACTCCCAAATTCAACTCCTTGCTGAAGATGGATGTGTTGGTTGGAACATGACCCTGCAGCTCTGAAGAAAAAAAAAAAAGGTATACAGGAGTGCTTGACTCACAAAGTTATCTTATATTCATCTTTGTATTTCCAGTGCCAACCACAACATAAAAGTTCGGCATATGTCCCATGGGTTGGAAACAAAACTACAACATAGGGCCAAATAGATTTGGCTAAATCTGCCGTCTTGCTAAAGATTTTCTCAAATAGATTCTGGCTCCATTAGCATCTGGTAAATGTGTTTGGTTCAATGGGATCCTAGTTGACAGATCATAGGCTTTTTCATATTCCTGCCATCTTGAATTTTTTATCTACTGTTATTGCCTGTGTTTGAGGCACAATTTCTGGGAGAACAATGACAACTCATGTCATTTTATATTGCACTGAGTAGTTGAGTGTTCTCTAGCTTAAGATGCTCTGATGCTCATCTCACAACTATAAGGAGTGACCCCTATGCATGTGGAAAAAAATCACCATGCCTGAAAGTCAATGAAGAAGTCCCCAGATGCCTTTTTCTGCTACTTTTACTGAATCCAGTAAAAAAAAATAATGGCGCTAAATTGAGAGGGAACTAATCAGTGTGGAGGCTCAGAAAGTGTATTATGTTGTCTTCTATGGGAGGGAAGCTGCTACCCTGACATAGCTGAACTTCATTAAGACGTAATTCTCTAGCTTTCTTAAAGTGAATTCTATGCAGTCTAAAGAATCTTATATTTGGAAAAAGGAAAAGGGCCTCTGAAATAGTAGGTCAACTCATGCTCCGGGAATCTCAGACAACCTGAGTATCTCTTGAGCTTGTAGTTTTTACTTTTCTTCAGCTCAGGGATTGGAGCTGGGTGGACCAATCAGGAGATTGAATGACAGAGGCTCATCCAGTTCTTCCTTTTCCTTTCACAACATTCCTTCTGAGCTGTACAGCTTCTTTTCAAGCAAGGCAAGAATCCATAACTTCTTTCAAGGTACAAAGTTCTTTTGGAAAAAGAGGCCACATGAGGTGGTTCAGAAAGGCACTTTATAAGTCACACAGTTATGAGTTTCAATCCAGAATTTCATTTCATTTATGCTTACTTGGAAACATTACTTAATGCTATCTCTGAGGTGGTGACAGCAATACGTACCATAAAAGTTTGTGAGAACTAAAAGAAAAGGAGACGGTTGGGCTCAGTGAACCACACTTGCAATTGTATCTATTTGGCAGGCTGAGACAGGGAAATCTCAAGTTCAAGACCAGCCTAGACAATTTACTGAGATCTTGTTTCAAAATAAAGAGGGTTGGCTACAGAGATTGCTCAGCAGTCTAAGGGCCTGCCTAGGCAAGCACAAGGACCCGGGTTCGATCCCTGGTACCACATGCTATACTGGCCCCACCACAGTCATGCCTAGCCCACCACCAAGACCAGGTGTGGTGGTGCATGCCTGTAATCCCAGTGCTGGGAGGCTGAAACAGGAGGATCACTATGAGTCTGAGCTGTGTAGTGAGACCCTCTATCAAGTACAAAACATTTTTAAAAGATAAAATTTTTTTAAAGGGATATATATAGCTCAATAATAGAGCATGGCTGAATTCAATTCTCAGTACCAAAGGAAGAAAGAAAGAGAGAAAGAGACAGAGAGACAGAGAGAGAGAGAGGAAGAGACAGAGAGAGAGACAGACAGGCAGAGAAACAGAGACAGAGGACAGAGAGACAGGAGACAGAGACAAGAAAACAGAGAGAAATGGAGAGACAGAGACACAGAGACAGAGAAAGACAGAGAGAGACAGACACAGAGACACAGAGAAACAGAGACACAGAGAGACAGAGGTAATAGGGAAGGACAGAGGAGGGGGAGGGAAGGGGAGAGAAACAAAACAAAAAAAGAAAGGACAGTATAGAGAACACTTTCTATCATTGTACCAGTGAATACTGACAATGGTATCTAAGAACAGAGCTAACTTTAACTATCTCTTATTTTCCAGTAAGTGTTACTTAATTTTGCCTAGGCTTAGGGAGCTTTGTAATTGTTTTCATATGCCTTTGTTTCTGTTTGTTTGTTTTGTTTTGTTTTTGTAATTCTGGAGATCAAATCCTGGGTCTTGTGCATAATAGGTAAGAGTCTAGCTACTTGCCAGGCCAACACAGGAGGATATCAAGTCCAAGACCAACTCACACTATGGGGAGCCATAGTCTGCCACATCCCCAGCCCTTGCATGTGACTTTGTGTACTGTTTATCCCCGTGTAAGCTTCTCTGACCATGGCCTGACACTCTTAGATATTAATCTGATATTACCAAGTTTCATAGAAGTGTTTGGGGCAGGACCCCTGCTCAGATATCAAATAATTATTCCTGGACCATCTGTCATTTCAAGTTCATAAAATGCATAATTTGTTCTTCTATGTCAGTGGCACTTTCTGTGTTTTAAGATATAGTTCATCTACCTTCCTTAGGTGCATCCATTGGAAGCTGAGAAGCCTTATACATGGTTTAAAGAAAAAGATTAGCAGTATCAGTGCACAGGGCAGGAGAAAAAACGAGATCAACAAGGTAGAACAGGACTGCATAAAAAAACTGGGCCTCTTACACTTGGGTTGGTGGTTATACAGCTTTGTGGCTATGGGCATAACCCATACAGGTTTAAGAACAGGAACCCTTGGTGCGAAGCAACAGCTTTAGGGTGAGTCTGGTGCCCAAGTTTGGTCATCTCCATAATCTTTTCCCTTCTCCAAACTAGAATCTCCTTTCCCCTTGTTTCTTCTGATGATAAGGATACAATTTAGGCAAGAGGTGACCATTTTTCTACTAGTACATGGGGGAGTTGTTTGTTTGTTTTGGTCATTATCTTTGTGTGTTGCCCATTTGGGGAATTATTTGTATGCCTGTTTTATCTTGACCCAGAATTCTTCATTACCCCACATCCTTGGGCATGGCCACCTCCTTATTCTATCATTTGGTGAGTACCAGAATAAAACAAGCCCCCCAAATAGCCATTCATCTTGAAAAACCTTTCTTGCTAAGTCAGAATCCTTAGAAAATATCTTCTCATGTTGTATCAGAAATCTCCTAGGGGCCGGGGAGATGGCTCAGTAGAATAAGTGCTTGCCTGGCAAGTGCAAGGGTCTGAGTTCAATCCCCAGTTCCACAAAAAAATAAATTAAAAAGAAAGAAAGAAATCTCCTTTCTTGGATATGAGAGTCATACTTTTCTACCAGATGTGTGTATAATTGAGACAACAGAGAATATTCCTAAAACAGTGAAAGCCCACAGGAGCCTATGGTTTAAGGGATGTAGAGATTAATTCCTGGGAATTTATGAGGTGCACATGCCTCATCAACCTTCATCCTTCTTGGTTTATGATGTCTTAGCATTTATGCATTTAGAAATGTGCTAAAGCCTATTTCATAATTTTGCTCATCTCTACCTAGAAGCATACTGGCTAGTCCCATTGTAGGTCCACCTACAAGAGGATAGGGAGGTTTGGATGGGGGACTCTATTCTTCTCTATTTAGAGTATAAGAGTGAGAGAATGAAGTATGAATATGTTTTATAGAACAGCAAAAGATAAAAGGGAAAAATACCAACAGTACAGCTGGCCTACCTAAAAGCAAGATATATAAAAATACCCCAAAGATTGAGGCTTTTGTAATACAAGCAAAGAATATTAAAAGAAAAAGAATTCTGCTTTCAAATAGGGTTGTTCCTAAACCTACAAGCAAAGGAAAATCCACAACATCTATCATGGGAGGATATTGTTCTGAAGTCTGACCTTAATCTCTCCAGTGCTATTTTATTTGCCTGTTTTAAGTGTAGGTTTGTAATTGTTCTTGGGTTGTTTTTATTGTGTGTGTTTTTGCCTTCACAGGCAAACTCTTCCTGGGCAGGACGCGACTCCTCAGAGGAATTTTCTAATCCCCCTTCCCATGACAAGTGCCCAGTCAAGGCCATGCCAGAGAAGAAGCCCAAGAGCAATTACCAACTAACCACAGCTGGAAGCCCAGAAAATACAACAATCAACCTCTTGCAACAGATGCCTTCGCTCCAGACTAAGATATAATCCAACTACTTCCATTTCCTAAAACAAGCATTCTCTCAAGGGGTCTGTATGTGATTTGAGGGGAAAGGACAAACAGACTCACAGAGCTCGGTTCCCACACTGCCTTCCCCCTTGAAGTTGTGCACAGGGAAACAAGCCAACTCATGTATAAGGTGGCTGAGTAGGCAACAGAGAAATCACTGTAAGACTCACCAGAGAGAGGCTGATTGGAGCCCTCCTTGGAGAAGCTCGGCTATCCTAACTTTAACCCATTCCCATTCTTTGCCATTCTCACCTGTAATTCTCTCTTGGCAAGAAATTCACACTGAATGTTCTCAAAGTACTTTGTAGACCTTAATTAGTTCCGTGGGAAGTAAGGCAAAGCTCAGCCTTGATTTTTCCAAAAGCAATGATGGCAGTGGGGGTGGAGGGCAAGTGAGGAGAAAATGGACAACCAAAGTGGTTGTGCAACTTATTGAAGGCCACACAGTACAAGAGGGGCTGGGGTTAAAAATCTGTGAGTCTTGAGTCTTGGTAAAAATTTTGTAGCTTTCCAGATTCCTCAACAGGCAGTGGGCTCACCCTACTAACCTACTTTGCTAGGGTGTTGTTGATGAATGCTTATAAACCCTGTTCTAGATGATAGGTTTGGAGGATTGTTAAGGAAGACATGTCATTAAGTCTCTACTCACCCCCTCCTTGTCAAATAGCCCTGGAGGGAAGTGGATGTTAGCCAGAATCCAGGGGCCTCCACTTCTATGGATGGACCAAGATTCTCAAGAGTAGGAAGTTCCAACAGTGAAGGAATCACTGATGGGCATGGGAGTGAGTGGCAGGAGGTGAGGAAGACCTGAAATAGGTGGGTGACACAAGGCCAGGTAGCCCAGAAAAGGTCTTCATAAGATGATGGACTTCCACTAAAATGATTGTGGATGGTTACTTTTTAAAATTCAGAATATATTCTTTGAGTAGTGATTTTTCTTCTTTTGTAAAACAAGAGAAACCCTCTGAGAGCCCCATCACAAGACAGTTGGGTTCTATCAAATTGGGGACACCATCTAGCCCTAGAATGGCTCTTAACCACTAAAAGAGGTGGTTAAGATGGATGTGGTGGTGCACATTTATAATCCTAGCTGCTTGAGAGGTTGAGACAGAAGGATCCCAAGCTCAAGGCCAGTCTATGCAACTTTGAAAGACCATGCCACAAAATTTAAGAAAGTGCTGTGGATGTTACTCAGTGATAAAGGACCCCTGGGTGCGCACGCGTGCGCGCACACACACACACACTTGTTAAGACACTTTGCCCTCTGACATTAGAGACCTAGTTTGAAATCCTTCCTTTCCACCTTCCTTCTGTGTTTACTAAAGTGAGTTACTTAACTTTCATAAACTTTACTTTCCTCATCTATAAATGGGCACAATAATAGTGGCTAACTCAAAGGTTTGTTGTGAAACACAATAATTTAAGTAGAGCCTGGCATAGAGTAAACACTTGACCCATTTTAGCTACTTGTCTTTTCTCTTTGAAAAATTACTCTCTGCCTACTTTACAGAGTGTCCCTAAGCCATTTTTTGGTCAGTTCCTGATGTCCTTCCTGGCCCCTTGGTTATCTTCCACCCTGATCAATGAGAAGGTAGGAAATGTGAATACAAAATTGTTTTTTCATGTCAGTTAGGACAAAGAGGAGTCAGGAAAGTCAAACCACTAGTGGCAAAAGTATACCTTAGATTAAGCCTGCTCTGCAGAAGTAGATGCGTTCTCACAAAGGCTAATTGACTGCTTCTATGCTGATGGACTTCCTTCGCAATACTAGAATAATATTCTCATGGAAATAAAAACCACAGTTAAAGTAGGAAAAACTAATAGTGGCTCATGAGACACTTTCCATATCCAAATCTAATTGAACTGTCCCAGTGGCCAATAAAACGGCCTTACCAGTCCCATTCTATGGATTAAACAACTGAAACTCAGACAGGTTATATAACACAATCAAAATTACTCTTCTAGGGATGGTGGAGCCTGAATTTAAGTGTGGTTATGACTCCCAAGCCTGCCCATTTCTGACTGGATCACACACAGAGGGCTCTTCACTCTTGCCAGTGGTCAGCCTATGTGCACTTAGGTTTCTCATACATGGCTTGCCCTAGGCTGCTGCCACCTTGGGCTTCCTGCTGTCCCAGACCGTCTGATGCCATGTGCTTCTTCCTGTTGGTCCTTCTCTCTAGAATGCCCTTCTCCTTCTCCTCCAGAGAAATTCCTGTCTGACCTTCAGTGCTACTTAAATTCCACCACTTCTGAGAAGCCAGAAAGGATATATTCCCCACCTAATAATAAGACATGCCTGCGTTATGTTGTGTATAAAATATTATAGGTCAACATTTATAGGGGCCGGGGAAATGGCTCAGTGGAATAAGTGCTTCCCTGGCAAGCACAAGGACCTGAGTTCAATCCCTGGTTCTGCAAAAAACAAACAAACAAACATTTATAGTATTGTTTTAAAGTTTTTTGGAGACTGTCTCTGTCTCTCTCTTCTATAAACTAAGCCTCCTCTGAAGACAGGAATCAGAATTTCTTGTATTTATTCATTTATTTATATTGAGACAAGGTCTTGCTATGTAGTTCAGGCTAGCCTTGGACTCACTATATAGCCCAAGCTAACCTCAAAGTTGCAGTGATCCTCCTGCCTCAGCCTCCCAAGTACTGAGGTTACAGGGGTATACCCCCATTCCCAGTTTAGGAATCAGTATGTCTTATTCTATTGCCTACACTCAGAACAATAACAGACACTGACAAGATGTTGAGTTTTGAGTTGGTGAGTGAACTAGCCGCAGTTTTAACCAAGCAGTACCAGGCAGGTGGTGTGGAGCCAACAACACTGCTTTCTAGAATGTACCAGAGAAAGTGGATATGCTACACTTGCAGGAGAATATACCCCACCAATTTGATTTGAAACTATCTCATTGCTATTTGTCTCTCAATAAAATTATGAAAAAAAAATGTAAAAAAGAGAATACACCCCAGAAACAAATGGAAATGGTATTTGTTCCTTTTTTATTATTCAGATGAACTGATGCTTTAGATTAATTATACTTTGGGGTACCCCTGTCCACTCCTTCCACGTAATGCTGATGTAGCTGAGCATAGGAGTTCCTCTCGCAGATGACCACACCATTCTGCCCCTTGTCTTCCATAAATAATTGGGAGTTAGAGGTACGGCCTCATTCATGAAGTAGGAGATATGTGTGCTTTTTCCTGTCAATCCTTGGTCATACTTAATAGAACTTGGTATGGGCTTAGATTACTGAATTTGTCCCTGGCTGAAATATTAATTAATTAATTGTGGCACCCTGGGGATTGGACCCAGAGACTTTCACACACTAGTCAAACTCTACCACTGAGCTAAATCCCTACCGCTGAAATATTTGTTTCCTATTTTCACCCTTCTAATTCCAGAAGCTTTTTCCTCTTTCTGGTTTTTTTTTTCCTATTCCTATAACTCAGTCACCTATACAGTGACAGGTATGTACTAGGTGCATGGTAAATGTTTATTGAATGAATAAATGTATTTTTATTATCCTCAGATATTTCACACATACAAAGGAATGCATACAATGGAAAAATAAGATTAAATTAGTAAATCAGATGTCTTGTACTTACCATCTAGTTTAATAAGAGATTATTGTTAATATTGGTGAGGCCTCCTGTGTATCTGATTCTATCCATTTTCTTTCTCTGGAGAAATTTTCTACTCCAATAGTTTTATATTTTTCATTCCTTGCATTTCAATATGTTTTAATACATATAGATTATTTACTAATGTAAAAATTTCTGGCACAATGTGAATTTTTTGACAGT
Organism: Octomys mimax; assembly: GCA_002564305.1. Classification (NCBI taxonomy): domain Eukaryota; kingdom Metazoa; phylum Chordata; class Mammalia; order Rodentia; family Octodontidae; genus Octomys; species Octomys mimax. The sequence continues at coordinate 5,710 of NDGM011212661.1, read as the reverse complement.
TTGCCTTTGTCTTTCAAAAATGTTTTTATAGTCAGCCATGTAGCTGCAAATAAATTCATTTTTGTTGATGATTTTTAGTTAAATAAATGAATATGCCACAATTAGCCATTCTTTCATGAAGAGATAGTCCAAACCAGGTATGGTGGGGTATACCTGTAATCTCTGCACTCTAAGAGACTGAGCCAGGAGGAACTCCAGCTCAAGTCCTATCTGGGAAATTTAGCAAGACCTGTCTCAACAAAATATAAAAAAGGACAAGGGATATAGCTCACTGGAAGAGCACCCATGAATCTCTTGTATTGGGGTAGGAATATAGTCCAGTTGTCTTCAGCTCTGTCTTGATTTTACACAAAGTACTGTTATAAACATTGTTGGGCTGTGGTGACAGCTCAGTGATCTAAGCACTGAGGTCCTGCCTAAGCAAGTGCAAGGACCCAGGTTCAATCCCAGCACCACATGCCATGCTGGTCCTGCTCTAGGCATGCTTGGGCTGGGCCTGGTGATGTATGCCTATAATCATAGCACTGGGGAGACTGAAACAGGAGGATTACTACAAGTTGGAGTTGCACATTGAGACCGTATACCAAATACATAAATTTATTTTTTAAAGATGTTGTACATATCTCTAGAAACACATGTGCAACATTTTCTCTAGGACGTGTATTTAAGAATAGAACTGCTGGGCTGGGAATAGTAGTGCACCCCTGTAATCTTTCCTGGTACTTAGGCAGGAGGAGCACAAGTCTGACACCAGCCTGCCTAGCTTAAAGAGTCCCTCCCTGAAAATAAAAATAAAAAGGGTTGAGAGTCTAGATCAGTGCTACAGCACTTGCTAGCATGCACAAGGCCCTGGGTTCAGTCCCCAGTGCTAGAAGAAAAAAAAGTAGAAAAAAGAGAAAAACAGCACTGCTGGCCACAAATAGCATCATATCCAATTGTAAAAAATTGGAAGTTTGGAACAAGACAAAGATGCCCATTCTTGCCACTTCTACTCAATATAGTCCTAGAAATCTTCAGATTTCTTCAGAGAAGTCAAGCAAGAAAAAGGAGTAAAGTGGTTAATGAGACTTCAAGAAAGACACCGAGGGCCGGGGAGATGGCTCAGTAGAATAAGCACTTTCCTGGCAAGCATGAGGGCCTGAGTTTGATCTCTGGTTCCACCAAAAAAAAGAAAGAAAGAAAGACACCGAGGCAAACTGAGCATGGTGACACATGCCTATAATCCCAGCACTGGGGAGAGTACTAAAACAGGAAGAGTCCAAGCTGCATGGTGAGACCTGTACCAAATACAGAGAGAGAGAGAGAGAGAGAGAGAGAGAGAACACACATGAGGAAAGGATCACTTCTTCAACAAATGGTTTTGGAAAAACAGAGTGAAGCTCTTTCCTTACCTTAAACAATATATAAAAATTAACTCAAAATGGATTAAAAGCCCAAATACAAGATTTGAAACTATAAAACTACAAAAAGCAAGCATAAGGGAAAAATCTCTGGTTCACTGAATTTGACAATTATTTCTTGGACATGAAACTAAATACAGATAATAGAAGTAAAATATAGACAACTGAGAGTACATCAAATTTAAAAGCTTCTGCAAAGCTAAGAAAATGATCAACAGAGTGAATGGATACATATGGAATAGGAGAAGAATTTGCAAACCAATATGGATGAACCTTAAAGACATCATGAGGGGGCCAGGGAGATGGCTCAGTGGAATAAGCGTTTACCTGGCAAGTAGAAGGGCCTGAGTTCAATCCCTGGTTCCGCAAAAAAAAAAAAAAAAAAAAAA
>NDGM011212650.1:776-20706 GCA_002564305.1 Octomys mimax | reverse complement strand
AAAAAAAAAAAAGGTATAGAAAAGGTAAGAAGAGATACTAAGCCCCTAAATAAATAATCATTATAGTAGAATCCTAAGTGTGAGAGGCTCAAATAAGAGTACGTAGAAATGATCCATGATGACAAAATATGAATAGATGGAGACTGGAAAAGTCTATTGGAATTAGTTCCCATAGCAAGAATCACTAATACTGGAATCATAACCAAATTATGGGACATTGCTATCACTTAAGACAAGTGGCAGTGCCAGTGTTGTTTCAGGTCTGTATCTAACCAAAAGACAAAGTGAAGAAAACTTTCAAAATAAGGAAAGTTATTATAATTATATTTATATATATTTTTTAAATTTGCATTTTTTGAATGACCAATGATGTTAAAAATTTTTTTCCATATATTTATTTGTATTTCTTCCTCTGAGAAGTGTGTATGAATCTCAGATGCCCATTTTTGACTGAGTCTGTATATTTTTATGATTTACTGAAATTTTTAGTGTCTTCACAAAGTTAGTTGTCATATTTGATAGTCATAAGAAGCTGTCAAAATTTAACACATGGAGTTTCCCCTTGAGAAATGATGAGATTGTGACCCAGGATGTTTTAATAATGGCGTTAATGTTGCATAGCTCATGGATTGCGGCACAAAGTTTCATCTCAGACATCTTGAGTCCAACTTAGTGGAGAAGGACAGCAAGTGAGGCCTCAGGCTTCCTGATTTACAACACAAAGATAAATTTTTAAAAGAAAAATAAAACAATGCCACTCAAGCTCTTACCGGAGGCTCTTCCAGTGTGGAAGACTTAGCTCAAACTCAGACAAGGAGATTTTATGGTTTCTAAAAAGAACTTCTGCTCCAAATGAAATGTTTTTTAAAAGCCTACTGTCATTTGCCAGTCCTTACTCAGGGCCCTCAGACACTGCAGGGCATCAGCTTTATGCTGTTCAGTCAGATCTCTTGTAAAAAAAAAAAGACCAATGCTCAGTGCTGACCATTATGTTTTAACAGTAACATGGAAAGACCAGAGGGTAAGAAAAGGAGAGTAACAAGGGTGAGGAGGGTGTAATTTACCAAGAAAAAGACCCAGAAGTGATCAATTGTATTTTTGTTATGTGAAGAGAATAATAAACAGAAAAAGCTCTGCTTATGATGAGTAGATCCTGGAAGATCTCTATGCACATCTGTCTCTGACTCACTTCTGTCTCTGTCTCTGATGCTGTATCTGTGTGTGTGTGTGTGTGTGTGTGTGTGTGTGTCTGTTTGTGTGTGTGTGTGTCTGTCTGTCTGTCCATCTCTGCTTTATCATCCCGGGAGCTATTTAACAGCATAGGATACATTGTGTAATCATGCGCTCGCTATCAAAAGAAGCTATCAAATAGAAACTGAATGTGCATATTGTGCTCTGACCACAGATAATAGGGTCAGCCCATCCCAGGCCTGTAGCCAGAGCACTAAACTAAGACTAGGAGAGAGGTGTATGAAGAAATAATGGCAATCCTGAGCTCTGCCACTAAATTATCAGTCAAGAACTGAAGAACAAATTGGCTTTCGAACAGAATGAGATAAAAATGGAAAAGGAATACAGGAGGACAGCCTTGAAATTTAGTAGAAAAATAAGAATCTCAAGTCTGAACTTAAACACAATGCTTTAAACATTCAACACATAAATATATAGTGCTTAGTAGTATAAAAGTCAGCTTCCATATACATTGTGTTTAGTTATATTTAATTGTACCAACCCTAGAAAAGTGTCTATTGTGAATTCCATTTAACAGATGAGGAAAATGGAGGTTGATATTTATTAAGTTACTGATAAAGGATTGATTCAGAATCCCAATTCATTTATTCCTGACTTAAATCCTCTCCAGAGAAAGCAAGTCCGATCATAGTAATCAGCAGGATTCAGACCTCAGAGTTCATGCAATATAGAAAATTAAATGCGATCAGAGTAACTGAGTAGTGGCCGAGGAAGATTTTTCATATCTGTGATATCCCCTAACTGCCATCTTCTGGCGACGCAACACCTGTTTCTGAACTTCACCAGTCAAAAGGGAAAGCGTTCTAGGAGAGAAACGTGACACATTGATTAAGAGTATTTAGAGGCTATGCAGATCTAGCTTTAAATTCTAATTCCTCTGCCCAGTGCATTACAGTCCTCCCTGGCTCTATTATATTTCTGCATATCTTTCGATCAACTGTCTTTGTTCTGGGTCTTCTTTAAAAGAACATTTTTTTTTCATTAAGTAAGTTTATTGGACCATTTTATTTATTTATTATTATTACTATTTATTTATTTATATTTTTAGGGAAAGGTCTATAGGGAGTTCAGAGCCTCGCTATGAGATCGGACTCGTAGCAATCCACCTATTTACAGCCGCCCAAGAGGTGGGATTACAGGTGCGTGCCACCAGGCCCAGTCTCAGTTGCCATCTCAGCGTGCCTCGGGGCCGGGACTCGCACAACAGGACTGGGTGCTTTAATCTGCTGAGCTATTTGGTCGGACCTTTATTGGAACATTTTAGATCCACATAATGATCACATTTATCAAGGGAAATTGTGCTTGTACGTGATATATCTTGATTCCTTTTTCCCCTATTCCCCTACCGTCTCTTCAACATTCTTGCTATCCTTCTTCGTTTCCATTTTTTCTTGTTTCACTTTTCCTTTTTCTTCTTTCCCCTTACTCTTTCCCTAATTCCCTTTCCCGCTTAAACGTTTTCTTCTTATTTCACCATGTCCAGTTGTATAATGTGGTCTTTATTTACACTTTCACTTTCTCACACCAGAGAAACAAAATATTTTTGCATGTATGTCTGATTTATTTCACTTAGGAAGATCGTCTTGTGTTGCATCCACTTACCCAGAACTATCACCAACAGATTGAAGAGACAATCCACAAAGTGGGAAAATTTTGTTAGCTGTTCTTCAGACAATGTACTAACATTTAGAATATGCAAAAAAAAAGCTGGGGTTACAGCTCAGTGGTGCAGTGCCTGCCTGGAAAGCATGAGATTCTTAGTTCCATTTCCTTTACAAGAAAAGAATATATAAAGAACTCAAAAGTTATCATATCCCCCAAAAGTAAAGATCCAAACCAAAAATGGGCATCTGAAATTAACACACACTTCTCAGTTGAAGAAAATACAAATAGAAAATAAATATATGAAAACATGTCCAAAATCACTTTTCAACTGAGAGATACAAATTAAAGCAATATCCAGATTCTATCTCACTCCAGAAAGAATAGGCATTATCCAGAAATCAACCAATAACAAACACTGGTGGGCCTGTAGGAAGAAAGTACCCTTGTCTGCTGTTGGTAAGAGTGTAGCCTGGCACAAGCACTGTGGAAATGAAGAACAGCTGACTAGGAAACAGCCTCGCAAGAGAGAGAGTTGTTCCCTTTAGAATAAGGTTATATGTGCTTATTGTGCAATATGCTATAGAGATTGTCTCCAGAGCAAACAGTAGGCATGCTTGCTGCCCACTATAAAATAACTGTGCTCTCTCAGTTCAGGATTCCTCTTCTATGATGCAACCTGTTGAGAATATGGCTATCATCTGGCCCTATTTGTATGTCTCAATGGGAAACAGATATTGGCAAAAGAGTACAAACGCTAATATCCTGGCTACTGGTATTACTCTAAATAACATGCTTTCTCTCTTATCCATTTGTCTTGTATCTATCATGAATATTGTGGATTTGGTCTAGATGTCCCTCACAAGCCTCATGTAATTATAGGATTTTTTTTTTTTTGTATTTATAGTGATTCTCCTGTTTTCAGCCTCCCAAGTGCTGAGATTACAGGTGTGTATCACCAGACCCAGTCTCAATCACTGTTTCAGTGTGCCCCGGAAATGGGTCCACGGATAGAACCCCGACTACTGCTCTGCCTAAGCAGGTGCTTTAGTCCGCTGAGCTATCTGGCTGTCCCCTTAATAGTAGGATATTTTTTGAAGGTGGCTGAATCTACATAGTGTGACTGACTTGTGCAATGCTGAAATTAAGTGTGCTGGGATTAAGGGTGGGCAATTGATGGATCTGTCCACTTATTTGGTTGGACACCATCCTAATCCCAGTAGAGTGGATACAATGGATATAATATAAGGAATAGAAATGTCTCCATCTCTCTGTGTGTCTCTGTGTCTCTGTCTGTCTGTCTGTCTCTGTGTGTGTGTCTCTGTCTCTGTGTTCTCTGTGTCTCTCTCTGTCTCTGTCTCTCTGTCTCTCTGTCTCTCTCTGTCTCTTTCTCTCTTCCCTCTCCCCTTCCACCCCCACCCATTGCTTTTGCTGTTTCCTGCAGCCATGAACTTTTGCCTCTCTATCACATTGCCCTGCCTTGGTGCCAGCCAATTACAGGCTGAAACCTCTTCAGACTGTGAGCTAAATAAACTTGTCCTCCATTTAATTATGGGCATTGGATATATTGTCTCAGCAACAAGAGAAAAATAATTAAGACAAATATCCGTGGTATTTTGCAAGATAATTTGTCATCTTGAAGACAGGATACAATCTTTGACCCATGAAGACATTTGGAATTCACTAGCCAGGGAATTTGGAACAAATTTTATTTAGATGCACTAAGCCTCAGAATTTTAAAGCATAAAGTAGGAGTCAATAAAGGAGCTAATATCGATCAGTTAATAAAGTTAAGTGTGGCAACTTATGTACAGCTTTTCATTTAGGGAATGTCACGTTGAATCTACGTTAGCTAACATGTATGTGGGAACAGTATTCTGGAGTGGGAAGTACAGAAATAGATGAGCCCTAGGCTTTGGCGGGTTGTATAGGTAGAAGGTCTTTGATATCAGAGATAGAGATTTGAATAAAGTGACCACTACAACTGGCTTCTGTTGCCTGCCTGAATTGCTATGTTGAGAAGTACTTTGAAATGTAGTCCACGATGAGTGGGAATGATAGCCTTTCAAGTCAGAGGTATGTGCTATGGCTTTTGCTTACCTAGGAGAAGCTGAGTACACGTTCTCCATATTTCCCTCCTGGGACAAGATGTTATTTAATGTCTCATTCACCTTTATTTGATTGTATAATACAAACTTTACTCTGAGAAAGAGGTCATAAAGCACAAATTGTCCTGGTAGAAGAAATGCAGCAATTTAGTCATTTCATTTAATTATCTACAGGTACATTCGCAATTAGTTTCTCCTGAAGGTTGTATTAGGATGATGCAGTACTTACAATTAAACATGCTCTGGGCACTTTACTAAGAATGGTTTATAGTCCTTCTGGTGCTGACAGTTGCAAATGCGTCCTAGTTGCAGAGTCTCTCACATTGAGTATTCCTGGGACAGAGTTTAACTGCTAAATCTATATTGTCTTTGCCCTGGAAACAGTACTCACCATCGTGTGCATACGGATGTTTCTGAAAGAACCAAAAATCACTGACTATACTGCCCCAAGCTGGATAATGCTCCATGGACACCCTCCAAAGGGCTATGGCCAGGCCTTTGCTTTTTAAAGAAGACTTTCAGGACTGTCTCTTTGGCTCCAAATAACCTTATGGAAGGAAATTTGCAAGGTGTACCCTCAAAATGTTCCCTCCCTTAAATTGGATATATGCATTTCCTGGACAAATAACTGCAGATGTGTGCAGTGATTTAAGTAAAAGAAATAGAAGTTTATCCCTTTCATGTTATAAATTCTTCAAATGTTTTGCAAATAGAAATAGAATAAGCTGATAACCTATTATCACTTAGTCATTTAAATTATGTATTTGAATAAAATCAATTACTGGTAATTCTAATATAGTAATGGAGAAAATTGGAAATCACAAAAGAAATGTCTAAGGAAAAATGTATAAAACCCATAAATATGATCAGTTTTTGGAGAGATGTTTAACTGTTCCTTTTTTTTTTTTAACTTCTGGTATAGAAGATGTGCAGTCTGCAGAGAAACTCTGTAAATGGGAGTCTTCTGAAGGAGTTGACTGATACCGAGGGATAATGATGTCCAATCCGAGGTAAATTGCTTTATGTGTCGTATCTTTGTTCAACTTTTTCTAGACACAGCATATTGATTTCTCCATCCCAGATGCCACTTACCCACTATTGACAATCTTGGTAGGGGTATTGATCAAGGAACCTGCTCCTTCTTAACCAAGATGGAAACCTCATGACCCGGTGTAGGTTAATTGGACACTGTCAGAGATTCGTATTGTTGGGACAGGAAAGAAGATTTAATAGTGAGCTACACCCTATTGCAGTAGTCTAAAAAGACAGACTATTATTTACCAATAAAAAGAACCCTGTTTTGACTCCAGCTGCATTTTTCTAAGCCTGTTTCCTTGACTTTTCTTTCCTTCTTGGTCTACCCTTTATCCTTCACATAAGCATGCTTTTTTAAAAGATGTCCAGAGTTCATATCTGTGTCTGAGAACTAAAATTCCGTAAGCCAGTGCAACAACCAAATCTTGCTTCATGTTTTGTATGTGGTTGAGGTCTTAGTTCCAAGTCCTGTAGGGGCCCTAGCCACTCCTCAGGGTGAGACCTGGCCTGTCTCTGCAGCTCAGAGACCTGACTCTTGTTCCTGTTGCAAGCTGTGAGTCTTGGGAGGCTGCCTCATAGATTCACTTTCTCTCTACTTGTTCTGTGATGGGCATGATGGGTAGAGCAACAGTTCTTGACCAGTAAATTGCTGAAGAGAACCAATCTTCACAAATCTTTGTACTGCGGCCTCCCAGACATTTCTGTACTGATTGCCTGCTATGAATGGATGGCATTATCATGAATCAGCATAGGAGAGATGGCTCAGGAATCCTGTACTTATTTCAAGGCAGAATCATTTGATTCCTTTTTAAGATAAGTATGTTTTTTCTTAGTGATGATTATTACTCCCATGGCTGGCATTTTCTATTCACATGCCTAAATTCAGAGTTTTTACAATTGGTGCATAACCATGAAAAGTCTCAGTTTGACTTGTGTGATTTTTTTTTCCTGTTGTAAAAGTTTGGCACAATAGGTGTTAAACTGTACGAGAGCACATGGAAGTTGTGAAGCACAGTAGGTTTCCACCACGATGGGGCTGCTAAGAGTGAAGCCTAAATGTGTCTGACTGCTTCTACCAGAAATGCTTTTCCTGTTAGGCTTCCTTTTCAGTCCGATGGTGAAGCTTCAAATTCAGCCCTTTTGCAATAATCCTAAGCAAGCATGACATCAAAATATATATATTTCGAATCTAATAGTTATAGGCTATTTCTTAAATCTACAGCAAGTTATGTGGTTTCCAAAATCAAACTGTTTAACTTTTCTGAAATCTGTTTCTCTTGCAATATATGTGTATATAGGAATATACATGTATGTGTACACACACATATATATGTAAAGTAAATTTCACAATACCTTAAATGAATATATAAAGTATCAGATATTTAGAAATTATGCATTATGTGTTAAATTAATTATACTTCTCTTATTTTTACCTTTTCTGTATTCTACTGCATGTATCCATATCATGTCTGCATTCTGTTCGAAAATATAGATTTGTTATTGATTTTATTTTATTGTGGATTTAAAGAAAACAAAGCAACCCAAAACAAAAAAAATTATAATGCTACTACTTTCATGAACAGAAAGTAAATCTCTTAATGTATTTTTTTTCTTTCAACAAAATAATATCTATCCCTTGTTCTACATATGCAGATCCCTCGGTATGACAGTAACACCTAGCAATAACAACACTGCCTTATGATTTCTAACATTGTACTGTCTTTCAAATGGTTTTATATCCATTTCTGCCTTTGATTATGTTCTGATCTTATGTTGGCTTAGGGGCGACGCTGACTCCCAGCTTCCATTTCATAATGTATAAAATAGTGACAATGGGAGGATGGAGAGTCCCACAGCCACAGGTGGTGATAAGCCAAGGACAGGGAGCTTTCGCTGCTCCAGCTCACCCATGCTTGGCCTTGTCTGTGATTTTCCTTGTCTTCTTGCCTCAAAAATCCATTCTGAATAATTATTAGTCATATCCAACAAAGCATAGTTATTTTTCTGAGGCATCTGTGGAGATAAGCAAAGAGAAGAAAGAAAAGAGATGTAATCAACAATTTTAGATATTTGAGAGTAAGTCTGTGTGGGGAGAGAGAGAAAACTTTTTATCTGTTCAGATTACTGAAGTTGATCGGGAGTTGTAGAGAAAATAAGCTACCTAAAACATGATTAAATACAGAAAATATTTTGCCTTGACTGGAGCTGGTTAGTTTTGCTTTTCTGTGGCCCATTTCTCTACATAGTCAGTGACTCATTCCTTGCAAGAAGTCTTTCATTAAACCCAGCCAGCTAGCCATGTCCTTGTCCCAGATCTATCAACGACTCAACACTATGAAATAACATTGTTTTAGACAGAAGCCCAAAGTGTCCTGTTGAGGATCACCTGAAGAAACTCAAATCTTCATGCTTCCCATCCCATTGTCCTTACTTCATACTAAAGGCTCTTCTTGATGGATATATAAGGGGAAAGTTTACAAATATTTCTCTCAAGAGCGGACATTTTTTCTCTGTTTTCCCTTCATAAGACATTACTTTAGGAATTAACTAAAAAAAATAGGTCATCCTTAGTTGATATAAATAAAGAGGTCTTCTAACCACGCCATTTTGGCCACTTACCCGACCTCCCCTCCTGCCCTAGTGTCTTTGAGTTCTTGGCAGTGTCCTATTGTTTTGTGTTGCATTCTACCCATATGGTGCTTGCCTTATTCATTCAAATTTATGCTCTGTTTCTAACCTCCATAGTGGCTATTATATTATATCGACATGACAACTGAAATTTTAGGGTGAGTCAGTAGTTCATTGTCCCGAACCCTGGAGATTCTGAATAAAAATTTATAGATGAAACCAGTAAGACACATTTATCCAATACATGGATGTCTGAAGTCCAAGAGCTATAGATCTTCAAAACATCATGTCTCAGTAATGTTAGCATAGGAAACATATAATACATATTTTTGAAACAATGTTTGCGCACATGGTTCGACATAAATGCCTTTAAAATGTTCTTCTCAACACAGGTTTCTATGGTGGGAATATTGGTATTTTATATGTTAATTTAACTTCACCACATTATGGATTGTATCTAGACGTTCCCCCGAAACCTCATGGAGTTATATGTAGGGGTTTGGGGATGTAGCTGGATATAGGGTGTGTGAATTTAAAATTGGAATTTAAGATTGTGATATTGAGGAAAAGGACATGATTCTGAGATCGATTTCTGGTGCAAAGCTAAGATTAAGAGTGTCAGTCCTGCCCACCCCAAGGGTGAGTGGTTTACATAAGATATAAGGGACAGAAAGAGCTATGGTGGGTCTGGTCACTTGTAGCTCACTTGTGGCTCACTTGCTGCCTGCTACCTTCTACCTACCATGAGCTATTTCTCTTTTGCGATGTCCAAGCCACTCTACCTGGGAGCCAGCTGACTATGAGTAGTGAAACACTTTGAACTGTGAGCTAAATAAATAGTTCCTCTTTTAACTTTGGGTGACAGTTATTTTGACTTAACAATGGGAAAAGTAACTAAGATACACTCCATGCCTGTATTCCACCCTCTGTGCAGCCAGAATATGCCAGGAAGGTTACACTATGCGATGCAGTAAATTACACATGAAGAGAGCCGGCTAGTATTGCTACAAGGAATTTGCATTTGTCAGGTCATGACGTTTTGTTTCTAAATATCCTGTTTAAATGTAGTGATCTTTGACAGGTAATCTGACTATGCCAGTCACCATTTTTCTCTGACCTGCAAAGCTAATATTGAAGATATTAAGAGTCATAGCAGAAGTCTGGGCAGTAACAGCTTCATAAATAACCATCACCAATGTATAGAGAGAGTAAAGAGTGGAGACGAGGAACAAATGAGACCTTTCACAGCCAGAAATGTATAGATTCTTCTAGGAAAAATCTGATCTTCCACATGCCAAAGATGAACTGGACCGATGTGTCTACCATTCATTAAACTAAAATCAAAACAAATGGAAGCTATAACATTAAAATAGAAACACTACATCTATTGGAATAGAGACTAGGTAGAACTCTTGAAGACAGCTGTAGGCAAAGATTTTATGAACAAAACTCTGATCATGTGGGAAATATTACAAAGCATCAATAACTGGAATCTCATCCTGTGAAAAAGGTTTAGTGCCGCAAAAGAAACCACCAAGAGAGTGAAAATAAAATGCCCAGAGTGAGAAAAAAGTTTAGTCATTTGTCCCTCAGATAAAGGGCTAATATTTAGAACATACAAAGAATTGAAAATAATTAGATCCTGCCAAATTTAAATGCACAATCCAAAAATAGGCACATGAGATGAATACACACTTCTCAGGTAAAAAAATATAAGAGCAAATAAATATATTTAAAATGATCAACACCATGAGTCATTTGAGAGATGCAAATTAAAACAACTCTAAGATGCCACCTCTTTCCAGGAGCAATGATCATTATCAAGAAATCAATCAACAACAAATGCTGGCAGGGCTGTTGGCAAAGAAGGACACTTGACCTCCCTTGGTGGGAGTGTAGACTGGTGCAATCACTCTGGAAATCAATGTGGAGATTCCTCAAAATCCTACCATGAAAGGTTCCATTTGACTGAGCTAGTCCCCTTTTGGGTGTCTTCCCAGAAGAACTGAAATCATCTTGTCACAGTGATATAGGCAAAGCTACCTTTATAGCAGCACAGTTTATAATAGCTGAATCTTGGAAACAGTCTAAACGTCCACCAACCAAGGAATGGATGAAAAAAGACATGGTATTTTTAATGTAATGAAGAACTATGCAGCCATGCAGGAGAAACTTGAGACATTTGTAGATAAATACATGTACCTTGAAACTATACTCTTGAGTGAAATATATCAGCATATATGTAAATATTGCATTGTCTCCATGGTGTGAGACACCAAATGAGTACAATAAGGGCAAAAATATACGACATATATTGTGGGATAGGAAGAAATTGTTCAAAAGAAAAGAAGAACTAGAGAGGGAGGAAGGAAGAAGATTAAAGGAAGGAAAGGAAAAGAAAGCATGACAAAAGATAAAATGGAAACACAGCTTCATAAATAAGGAGGGGAAGAAGGGTTGAAGAGAGAAGAGGGGAGGAGAAGACTAGGGGAGAAAGAAGAGTGAAGATATATCCTATACATGCCCAAATTCCTACGATGAATACGATCACTATGGAGATCTAAATTGTAACAATAAACTTCGAAAATAAGCTTAAAAATAGTGGCTACCTCACTTTATATGACCACCCATAAAACACTAGTGCTTGAATTTCTCCACATTCTTACCAATACTTTCATATATTTACATACAGATATGTGTATGCATGTGGGCATATGTGTTTATCTATGTATATATACATGTATATATATATTTTTCCATTCTGATGAGTGTGAATTGGTATTTCAATTAATTAAATTTTCCCAATGACTAATATTGAGCTTCTACATGCCCAATGTGCTTATTGGCCATTTATATATTTTCTTATGAAAATATCAATATCTGTATCATTTCTCTGTCCATTTTTAAGATCTCTATGAATTGTGTTATTTACTCGTCTTGTGTTGAAAATTTACAATACTCATTATACATTCTAGGTATGATGATTTTATAAGTACATGAATTATAAATGCTTCTTCCATTCGATAGGTTGAAATTTAGTTAAAGCTGTCCTTTAATGCATGCAAAGTTTTAATTTTGTTATCTAACTTAGCAAATATTACATCATATTCATTGTGTTTTGTTGTGTTATATTTATGAACATGATCACTTCTCGGGCTTTTGGCTAAGATCAAGTGTAGTATTTATAAACATGAAATAAGAGATGTTAAAAAATTGAGGCTTTTCCTTTTTCTTGCTTGCTGTTATGGAGAGAAAATAAATAAAAACAGAACCTATAAGAAGAGTCTTTACATGGGGAAAATAGAGTTAGATTAAGCTAGACAGGACCTAGTCAGCTCATCTCCTGATGGAATAAAGTGAATATATTCTTCCTATTCTAGTTAAGTGAAAGAAAAGTTGCATACCTCCCATAAATTAATACATCATCCAAAGAACTGCATTCTAGGCAGGAGCAACAAATAATAAGCAATTACCATCACTACCAAGAAAAACATCAGAAGTTGAAAATCCACCAAGATGATTAATACATAGACATTCAAAATGACATATTAAACAAAAATTTTAAAATAATTGCAATGAAATATTTAAATAAATGTATGATAAGCTGAACAATTTCACTATCAAAGTAGAGTCTATAAAAAAGTATAAACTGAAGTTCTAGAACTGAAAAATATAATAAAATTAATGGCTATATATGTGTATATATATACATATATATATCAGTTTAAACACAAATGAGAAATACATTATTAAATTATATAACAGATTAGTAGAAAATTCTCATACTACCAAGATATCAGCTATATCAATGAAGTATTATTAACTCCCAGTAACGTACGATTTATAATATTCATGAATTGGTTAATTTTCTCACCCTGGAATGGCCTCAGGAGGTGGAACTAAAATAGATAAATTCTGATGCAGAAATAATGGAAGACTGCAGAGCCTAACTATAGCACAAGGTGGGACAAGGCAGGAGGTTACAACAGTAGCCAAGCATCAAGATGCTGGGAGAGGTGTGGTAAACCACCAATGCAAAAATGAAGAGGTTGGGACTGAATTCTAGAAGACTTTCATGCACTTTAAAGCTTGGTTCTTCCTAGGTGTTTCCATGTTGTATGATCTAAGGCTGTTAGAACTTACAAGGTCCTACTCTGTTACACACCTGGTGAGAAAAACCTGATTCCAAAATCATGTCTGACCCTAGGGAGACACTGCAGCCTTCACAGATGCAAGTCTGATTTCTTCACTTACGAATATGGTCTCAAGTTGAATCCATTTCCCTATAAATTTTCTCAAGTTTATCCTGCTTTATGGCTGTATAACAACATCACATGTTTTTTTTTCTTTTTAATCCCTTCCTTAGTTGATGGACATTTGGGTTGTTTCCAAGATTTAGCTATGACCAATTGTGCTGCTATAAACGTGAATGCACATATATCTCTGTGATGCGATGTTTTCACTTCTGGAAAAATACCCACAAGAGGAAAAGCTGGATAGAATGAGACCTCTAATCCTAGTGTTTTGCAGAATCTCCACAGTGACTTCCATAGTGGTTGCACCAGTGTACATTCCCACCAACAGTGAAGTAGGGTTCCCCACAGCCCTGCCAGCATTTGTTGTTGGTTGACTGCTTACTGAGATGAGATGGAATCTCAGGGTTGTTTTAAATCTGAAACAGTAAATAAGAACCAAAATGCAGAACAGATACTGAGAAACTGAAAAAGAAACTTTCAGAATGAAGAAACTGGGATTGGGTAAAGGAGAAAAGAAGGAAGGGAAATACATATGTTAATTAAGATAGTTACACTAGCAATTTCTACTAGTTCTGCATTTATAAAGGATAGAGAAGCATGTGAGAAGAGTTAGCAAAGACGCCTCCATCAAAGGTCCCCAAATCTCCACTTTCAGAGGGTGCCTGAAAACCTCATAAATGTGAAACCTATGTACATCTGTGATAGAGAGGACCTAAAACCAGAGCTCTTGATCTTGCCAGGATTTTTCTCAGGTTGACATTTGAAGTTTGCCAAATATGTAAAGAGACAGCTAAGTATCTCCTGGATCCTTTGAAGGAATCTGTAAAATCAAACTATTTTTATTGCAATAGCAAGGAATTATTTGTTGGGAGCTTTTATTCTCTCTCAGTCATATAAAGGACTTTTTTAGTGGGTACATGTCAACTTCTCACTCCTGTGATTTAAAACTCCTCCAACGGAAATTGTAATGGGTTGATATTAATAGATGCAATTTAAGAAAACAAAGAGTCTTTGGTGCCCTCAAAACATGTTAACTGTTAAGGATGCTTCGACCAAGAAATTTGAGAACTGCTATTATAATTCAAAAATATTGTTAATCTGCTCTGATGATCAAGACACTCTGTTTTTACCCTTAAAACAAGAATTAAGCCTACTAAGGTTGGTGGAGAATGTTCATAACAAGAACTGTTGAGGAGGTTTAATTAAAAAATAAGACAAATGTCTAGAATAATTGTTACAACAAAAGACACATTGTGATTAATTATGCTCAGAATACTCCCCCTCATTTCAACTCTCTTATCTCATCATTCATGTCACTTTCTGAACCAGTTTTTCATGAATCTTAGGTTGTACTGTCATTCATAGCAGTTTATGTCAAATTAAATCATTGCAATGTGTCCTTATATGTCTTTTTCGCCAGATCTGCTGAGTGACTTCTAGATCTTCCCCAAAGACAAGATGGCTGAGCAAAAGAAGCCCTTTGAATTGATTTAAGACTTGGAAGCAGCCACAAGGGTGCAATGAAAGGCTTTCAGACTCTTTCAGCAAGTGGTAGGAAACATATAGCAATGACAGATGCACAAAAGAAACTGATGAAGAGGTGAACTTGGAAAGATAAGAATTTCAACAGGTGGTGGACGCAGAGTATTTGGAGATGGAAGCATTATCAAAAGCTATGGACAGAAGATCATGAAGCCTATTCTAGTAATATTTCTCTAAGGCAACAGTATCACAGACGTAAAGAGTGTTAGCAACAAAAGAAATCAAGAAGCTGGGGTGTGAGAGAATAGATTAGAAGGAAATCTGGAGTGCCAAAAGGAGACATTTTGGCCTAATTTTAATAGCCATGTTTTATTGTGCAAACAATAGATAAAATAAAATTCAAAAATAGAAGAAACTAATGAAGCAGAAAATTATTACAGCCTTCTGTTACTGATTTAATTATAGCATAAATAAAGATTTTCATTAAAATATTTACTGTTTTTTAGCAGGGTTTTTTTTGTGTGTGTGCAGGGTCTCACTACACAGCTCAGACTCATAGTGATCCTCCTGTTTTATGCCTCCCTAGTGCTGGAATTACAGGTGTACACCACCACGCCTGGACTCCATTGCAGGTTCAGCGCCTGGGGCAGGGCCAGTGTAGCATGCAATGCCAAGGATTGAACCCTGGCCCATACGCTTACCTAAGAAAGCACTTAGTCCACTGATCTATCTCGCTAGCCCTTCATTAAAATATTTTAAAAGTCAGAGAAAATGTAGAGAATGCAGGTAAATAAATATATTCAAAACTAACAGTCAGGATCCATCTCAGAATTTGCCTTGCTGTCTAACCAAAACCAACTATCATTTCATTCTTGGCTATCAATACACCCACCATGCAGATGACTGTGATGTACATCCACTTTCCAAAGTTCCTTCGGTGATAGAGTGGGAATGGACAGTAGACACACTTTCAAGAGTGTAAAATGCTACATAAAATTATATTATGTTAAACTATGAGGCTCTGGGTTTTCACTCTGGGTGAAAGTCACCAAGATACTGGATGGGCCAGGGGAACAACCAAGCATAGTCCTGGAGAAATCAGAATCCCTTTCGTCTGCCAAAGGGCAACCTAGCTGAATAGCGTACCTTTCTTGGAAAGAGCTTGATTCAAAAAATAGTATCTCCTAATCTCCACTGAGAGCTGCAACAGAATGAGCACCTTGGTCCCTTATGAATCTGTATCTTTTAAGTGTGTTTGTGTATGACTTGCTTTTTTAACAGATGATCCATACACACGCTAATGACTGTTTGTACATGCAAACCAAAAGAAATTTAATTAGAATATGAATATAATTGTGTAGAAAATTTATGCTTCATGAGGTTAAAGTCCAACAGAAAAAAAGAAGAATGGATGATGATATCAGAGAAAAGATAGGAATGTGTAAACAGAAGCACAGGTGATCGTCCCTTCATATTTCCATTATCTTTCTGGAGGTCTTTTTTTTTCTCTGAGGCCCTCCAAATTTTATTAAATTGTTCCTTGGAGAAGGAGTGTCCTAGTATTTTCTTTCTTTTTTTTTTGCATTTCAATTTTTAAAAATATTTTTATCTTTAAAAATATTTTTAAAGAGAATAAATAATAGTAAAAAAAAAAAACACAGTTTGGAAAAAATACAGAATATCACTCAACAAAGTGATAGGAATTCAATGATGGCTATTGTCTTGCACATTGTTGTCTTCAAAGTAGTTGCTCCACCTATCAAATATCAGCATGCAAACTTAGTCAAACGAGTTTTAAAAAATCATTCTCTTCCTTTCAGTGGATCGGTAGAAATCGGCAGTATAGCTATCCAAAGCTGGACCTTTATAAGATAATGAATTTCTGTCTTTATCTAGCAGGAATCATATTATAGAATTGGGAGAGTAGTTAGCAGAGGTGTATAATCAAGGTTTCTCCTGACTAACCAACATAACCTTTAAAGATAAATCAGTCTATAGAATGACATCATGACAACAAATGCTCTACCTGGAGTTGGTTGAAACTCTAGAACTAAGCAGTAACTACACCAAGCCTGCCATGGACCAACTAGGCCTAGCACTGTTTTCCTTGCTAGGACTTGGTCTAGTGCTAGTACTGGAAAATACATTCATTGACTTCTATCTTTCTCTAAATGCATTCATAAATGCAACTCAGAGCCATTGCTTTCTCTTTTGGCTTCCATTTTTTCCATTTTTTTTTTCTTTTTCTTTCTTTGTTTTTTTTTTTTTTTTTAATTTCAATCCAGAAACAGGGATTGAACTCAGGCCCTTGTGCTTGCCAGGGAAATACTTATTCCACTGAGCCATCTCCCTGGCCCCTCAAATTTATTTTTTAAGTTAAGAAGTGAAAAATGTATGTTTATTGTATACAACATATAGCTCACAAATAGACATACACTGTGGAATGGCTGACTCAAACTGGTTAACATACTCTACCAGGGTCACTTACTTTTGATAAATCCTCCAGAGTTAAGTATTGGTAAATGGACTGAAGAAATGAACCTGGTAGCAGAATAGCAGAATTTACTTCTAGTATGCTATGCTCAGCTAGAACCTTGGTGGGATTTTTATCCCATAAATATAGTGATTATTCCCAAATATTCTTAATTCTTTTCCCATCACATAGCAAATCGCACTTCTTAGGTTCTCAAGTATGGTATTAAAATGGGAACAAATTAACCATGGATCAATTCACAGTAAGAACTAAAATTCAGTCAAGAGTACCTGATCTGTCAGAGTTATTTTTTCTTCTGTTGCAGTGACAGAAGGAAATGTTCTCCTTCTTGCAACTTCAACAGCCTGGATTCTTAAGAGTGACGCAAAACAGAGTTTCCAGCTCATCTACAATGGACATTAATTTATGTCAGAAATAAACATTTTAGTTCAAGCCGTAGAGATTAGAAAGCTAATTTTTACAACAACATAAAGTAGTTTCTCCTAACAGAGAGGAGACAATGGCAAAGCTAAGGAAAAGTTGAAGTAAAGCAAAGAAATGGAAACACTTGGAATTGAATGAATTCAATTACTTCTACTCTTTCATTTCATAGAAGGCAGCTCTTGAGGATGTAATGTAACTTCTCTGCATCAGTCTCTCCTCAGGGTTTTAGAACAAGATGCTGCAAACTAACTGGCATAGAAAATAGAAGCCTATTTTCCAACAGTTCTGGCACCTACAAGTCTACGCTCTTTGTTACAGATGGTTCATCCCAAGAGCTTCTTCCTTCCTTCTCTTCATATGTCTCTTCATATTGGGGGGGAGATAGTAATTATTTTCATAGGATCATTAGCTCTCCATCAGAACAGGGCCCCACTTTTATGATCTTATGTAACCTTAATTGCAACCACATTTCATGTTAGGACACCAGCATAAACAATTTGGAAGAAAGTATGTTGATTTGGTCTTTCAGATCCTCCAAGCTTGTTTCTTCATCAGTTGTTATAGAAAAACTAAGATGTGAAAAACATTAGATCCAGTATCATAACACTGTAGTAATTTACTATCTGCAATCTCATTCATCAAAATTCTTTCCCACCCATCCTCAAATCATATCATACAGAGAGAAAATGGGCAACTAAAATGAATACTTTTTTCAGAAAAAAAAAATAGTACAAATATCCAATGAACACGTGAAAAATACTTCAACATCTTTGGCCAGAAGAAAAATACAGAGTAAAACACCATGGAAATTTCATCTTACTCTAGAAAAAATGACCATTGTCAAGAAACAGATAATAACAAAGGCCAGCAAGACTAGGGAGAAAAGAACACTTCTCTAGTATTGGTGGGAATGTAAAATGCAACCATTATACAAATCAGTATGGACATTCCTCAGAAAAACTAAATAAGAATAGAAATTTCATTTGATGTGGCTATTTCCTTATAGATGCTTTCCTCAAAGAATTAAAGACATCATATCACAGTGATGCATGCATTCCTATGTTTACAGCATCACAATTCAAAACTGCTAAAATATAACTGCTAATGCAGCAAATGAATGGGTAAAGAAAACATGGTATCTGTACCCAATACAGTGCAACTCTGCCATAAGGTAGGATAAGCAAGTCACTTGTAGGAAAAAACAAATGCACCTTAAGACTATCATGCTAATTTTTTTAAAAAAATCAGACACACAATTAAATATCACATAGTTTCTCTTATATGAGAATCCCCAAATTGTAAATAAAGAGCACAATATAAAATGGATAGCAGGAAACAGGGAGATAGATCTTACATGAAAGGGAAGGGAAAGAGCTAGGAGAGGGGTAGGAGGAGACAGCAAGGGACAAAAAGAATTAAGATGTGTTATCCCCATGGGCCAATTCCTCAAAAAGAATGCAAGAATTATGCCCTGCACACATGTACTAATAAAAATTAAAATTTTGAAAAGAAGAAAATGGTGCCCTTTTATACATATAACCGTCCAACTTGAGATATCACATAAGACACTAGGTTAGGGATCATCTCAGGAGCAAGAATTTTCCTTTTTGCTCTTAATGTCCTAGGGTCAACGTCTCTAGATAGCCATTCAGCAGTGTATACTATATAAGCAAAGTCATTATAGCTCTAGGAGCAGATGAATTATACACTACAGTGTTACCACTAAATCAACACCATGCAACAAACGGTCCCAGACAGGCAATCACTCTTCTTGAGCCAGGCTAGAATGCAAATGAAAAACAGAAAGATAGGTCAAAGAAGATTGAATGTTACTGAGAAAGTCATGGGAAAGAGCTGACTCTTGCTTGGTAAAACGCTCAGAGGAGAGCACCAACCCTTAATGTCACTTTGAGCTGAAGTGAAACATTCAAACAGAAGGTACTCTTAACATGCATGGAGCACCACCCTGCCACAGCACATCAAGGAAATTAAAGTATTTCCCAGTGTCAGGTCTTGGAGAGGGAAAAACTACAGCCAACAGCTTTTGGCTAGGCAGATGGCTAAATTGATTATTAATGAAGGAAATTAATTAGCAATAGCCCTAACTGACCCACTGGCAAGAATACTAGAGTTGAAGCATGCCTAATACAAGTTCTTTGTTAAAATCACTAATTGAATATTCTTTTAGCTTCAAGAACATTCTATGAGATTTTTTTCTTCCCACTTACCACACATGCTCAGTGACCATAAATTGTCCTATATTTAAGTTCATACAAATTTATTGCAACTGTAGGATCAGTCTTGCATTTAGGTTATCTATAGGCATGATGGGATTTATAAGGTACTGGGAAAAGTACTAATTCAAAAAAATTATCTTTTGATAACTAGTTCATGTTTGTTTATGGAATTCTTTTAGTAAAATATTATCTTCACTCTTGGCAGGAGCAATACATCAAACAAAATTAGCACCTTCATAGAGATTAAGATTCCCTTTTGCAGAGAAGCTAGAATGTCGTCCACTATTTTAGGCTAAGCAAAACCTATAGGTGAAAATGTCAAATAATAGACAACATTCAATAAAAACGGTTTATGAGAAGAAGAAGAAGAAGAAGAAGAAGAAGAAGAAGAAGAAGAAGAAGAAGAAGAAGAAG
>NDGM011212645.1:774-16034 GCA_002564305.1 Octomys mimax | reverse complement strand
AGTGTAACCACAAGGTATAAAAAGTAAAGCTATATTAATATGCTGAGCTGTAAAAGGCTCAAGGCAACAATTTCTGACAATTGCCAGTTGTGCTGATAACTCACTACTATTATGGACTTTTGAACTATATTGGGTTAGTTTGGTGAATTCATGTATTTGAACTGGCATCAAGTATGAAAGGTCCTCTAAAGACTTCTCCAAATACAGCTTCTCTAACAGCAATGGGACACCCATCTCTAACAAAACAAAACAAAAAATGGGGATACAAAAAGACTGTTTTGTAGTAAAAAATATATGTATATACAAGATAGTTAGGATAGATACACAGTTACGTTCTCTTAGTTTATTGAGAAGAAATGTTTATACTAATATTATTTAGACAAGCTATCACACCTACATCCTGTCCTCTGAATAACTACAACAACAATATGCAATGTATCAGTTATTGTAACTGTCCTACTAATGTGTTTTGAAACTGTTTCATTGCTATTTTAGTTTTTCTCATTAAAATGAATAAAAATATGAGAAACATTTATCTCTCTATCATCTCTTTATGTCTGTATATCTAACCTCTTTTATTTTAGTTCTCAAAAGAGGCAAGAAGATACTGTAAACTAGTCACCATAGTGTTCTGTAGAACACAAGGCCTTGCTCCTTTCATCCAAATGTGTTTTGATGCCTCTTATCCAAACTCCTTGTCAACTTAACATCCCTGTGTTGTTCATACATAGTCCTTTGCACATTCTATATATTCCCAGATTATTTTTCACTGAGTCCTTCTGAATTAAATAGAGAGATGATTAAAGGCAGGGACAATGTTTTAGCCATATTCACAAGCCAAATACCTAGCACATAATATGTTTTTCATAAATATGTGTTGAGTTGACTTTGAGTCCATCTAGTTAACTAGTAGTGGGGATTTCTATTTTTCTAGCTTTGAAATATTGTATGTCTTCATCCTATACCCTTTTAAAAAACAGTTCCTCTACATTCCATCTATGATTACCAGTTATGTGGAGATGATTATCCAGTATGAACTTCTCCTGTGACCTTACAAAGGACATATCTGCTTGTATCTCAAAGATACTTTTTTTTTTTTTGGTGGAACTCAGGCCCTTGAGCTTGCTAGGGAAGCACTTGTTCCACGGAACCATCTCCCAGGCTCCTCAAAGATACTTTCAACTGAACATGTTCTTGACTAAATTCACCTTCAATCCTCATCCTGGGTTTATGATTCACAAGAAGAGCTCAGGCTGGATCACAGTCCCACCCACCTGTCTGTATGAGTGTCCTGCATAACTGTAAATGGCAACCTTGCTTGTCTTGCTCCATTCCATTTTCCACACAACATAGAAAAAAAACAGCCTGCAAATTAGGCTCTGGGTAGTCTACCACCATTGGACTTCACTTCTATCACGCTTGACCTACGTCATTAAATGCCAGCCCTACTGCTGCTCCATTACACTTGCCCCTTTCTTCCACTTAAGTATTCTTTTTCCTCCTTTCCTTTCACTTCATTCTTCAACCTGGACTTCAAGTTAAAAGTCTGGCTTTACTCAGCTATCACTATGCCCTGTTTTTCTTTTGTTGCACTATTGTGACTACAATTAATCCTGACATTATATGTTCAACATGGTTTGCTTACCTACCTCCAGAAAAACAGAGACAGCAGTTATGTTTTCATGTTTTGGTACCAGGAATCAAACTCAGAGCCTTGAACTTGCCAAGCAGGCACTGTGCTACTGAGCTATATCCCCTGCCTATGTCATTTTTGTCCTTAGCAAATTACTTTCTCTGAAACATGTTAGATTCTAACAATGTTTGCTGAATAAATTAAAAAGCATAGCCTAGCATACTGAAAAATGGGCCAACCAATGTGGACTTTATGGCATCATTGGGATTAGGACACAGAGGACACAGATGTTTCTGGCATACAGCAGGTGATCAACAATTGTTCCAGAAAGTGCCTTGACTATTCATAGATATGGAGCAGTATTTCTCTTAGGTGTATGAAGCAGAAGGAAGTAGTGCAAGAAATGACTGAACCTAAAAGTAATTTCATATTGTTCACCTGTGATAAACTAACATGTGTTCTAAAATCCTACCAAATATGTAAAAGTCATTTTCATCTGACAATTCAAGCTTCTCTTTACAAAGAAACCCTTGTATTCCATTTCCAGGCTGTAGAGGGGTGGTTTCTTTGGGGATCTTGGGAGAAGACATAATGTCTTTTGGCTCTTCCCTGGTTGAAACATGTTGAAAGATCAAGATTGGCCTATGTTGAGATAATTTTTTTTAGGAAATCAAGAAGCATAATAGTAGTAGAAGAGGAATTGAATTCCTGTTTTAAGATCAGGTAACATTCTTTGGGATGTAGGTCTGAAACTTGTGAAAACTAGTGTTCTACTTAGGCCTATAATCATTAGCATCGAATGGGATCTGTAAGAACGCAAGGAGAGCACGCTTGGGGGAGTCACAGTGCAGTATGACTGATCTTAAAACCTTTGTCAGAATTCCTGAATCAAAGTTTGCAGTTGCCTCAGCTTTGAATCCCTCCCTCCCGCCATCCAGTGATGCCATGCTGGTGGCATTGACCTCAGGGTCATTCTTTTTCTAAACAATTATGCTTAATTTGTGAATGCAATTTCCAAATGCAAAAGCTCTCCTGTCTTGCCCTGATTTCTCTCTGCAGAAGCATATGTGAATTCACATGCATCCTGGCCTAAATGTGCAGGGGAAAGTTCCCATCAAGAGCCACTGCCCCACATCCTGGGTGTCTAAGAGAATAATCAACTGATAACATAAAAGTAGGGCTTGCAGCGATCCAGCTTCTTCGCTGAGTGTGAAAATTGCCGAAGTGTCTGAAGTTATCATCTACTTTACTTCAGGATTTTGTATCTCTGACCAGATTGGGCTAAAAGTAAAACAGGAGGTGAAAGCCCTTACTTCTGTTTGTTAATCTTTCTTCTTCTATCTTTTTTTAAGCAGTCCTTTCTTTCCCTTCTCTCTTTTGCCTTAATAGAAAAAAAAAGTTTTGTCAGCACTCCTGTTTCTTTTGTTGTTTTCCTTTTCTCAGAAGTCTTTTTCTGCTTTTATCCTAATCCCAGTCATGCATGAGAGAACAGTTGTGCTCTGTTGTTTGGCTGTTCTGCTAGTTTTGAATCAGTGGGGCTCCCTCTTTGTTCTCTTTATTTTCTGAACACAGAAAGGTAAAAGAGTAGAAATAGGGATTGGAACTCTAAGAAGAGAAACCTATATTTATTTAGATTTAATTCATTTTTGGGCTGTAGCAGCAATAATTAAGGGGTTACAGTTACTAGAACCAAAGTCTCAGTTTCCTACCTAGAACATTTTGTTTAACTGTTACCTCCAACAAAAATGCGTTTACCACATGCTTCCAATTTCGATGGTTCTTGGAATCCAATAAATGATGTAATATTTGGCTGTTTCCCTCCCACTTGGTTGTGACACTTTGCAGCAGTTTGTTTGATAATTCAAATACTGCTTACCTGAGGTGATGCCTGTCTGGGGTTTTGAATGGACTTCCAGGTGGGGATTAGTTTCGAATTGCACAGGAAGATTTGCCTGTGTCTTCCTTTTACCAGGCACCAAAGAAGACCCAGTAGCACTTTGTGTTTATATTTTTACTTTTGCAAACCTTAAGGCATTCAGACATAAGATTTGAACTTCAGATGAGTATATGAGGGCTTCACCCTTACAAAACAGCCCCTTTCTTATGTAGTTATCTAACATGGGCTTGCTATGGGTTGTCATGGTGATAGTGTAGGCCTGAAAATTTTCACAGGCTCAAACTATGAAGTTTTTCAAAACTGTTTTGATTAATTTTTCATCCATTTCAACTTCACTCTCATTTCAAATGTTTTCTCTTTTGTATCTCACTTGATTTATGGCAGGTTGCTGTCATTTAAATAGATGTGCATTTTGAAATTCCTCCTTTCTTTGCTAATGCAAAGAAAAAAATAACCCATGCAAGTCATGCTCAAAGAGTTGGTTATTGTTGCTTGCTGGATTTCGACTCTCTGTGGTTGTCGGGCCTAATTCAAAGTAATTCAGGCTCCACAGTGGGGGCAGTGCATAGCTCCACAGGAAATTATGATAGCAAAAGTCTTCCTGTCGTGCTCTGCACTTGGCACTACAAAGTGCCTCAGGCTGCAGCTACCTGAATAGGGTTGAATTAGACCAGACAACCGCATCATCCCACTTCTTAATCTATTAGAGCGATATACAAGTGGCAATTGTTGATTGCAAAAATGGGATTAAGAGGCTCTTCAAATGAATTGATTTTCTTGTGAGAACAAAAAGAGAGAGAAGCCTTCCTTTGAATCACACAGCCAGAAAGTTTCATGAATGGGTTCCACTCCAAATGTTAGAATTAAAGCAATCAGTGAGTCCCTGTGGGGTATGCAGGTGAGAGAAATAAACAGCTCAAAATTAGCAAATTATGAGCAAAACCCAAATTTAAGGGATCTACATTGTAAGACTCCCAAGAATAAAGTAGCCCCTGAAAAGCTGCCTACTAATATGACAGACAAATGGTTTGCAGTGGTTCCTCTCTGGCCTTGCATGTCGAGTTTGCTGGGATCAGGTAAGTCATGAACCTTTTTTATGAACCATTCTCTCATCGGCCCCTAATGGGGCTTTTTTCTCTCCCAGGTCAGTGAGGCCATGCTCTCTTTTGGCAAGGTTCCCTTTGGGCCAGGTCTCTTGGGAAGATTTATTGAATGCCTATATTTTTGTTCCTGTTGAAGTTTTCTTAGATTTTTGACTTTGGAAAATGCAAATAGATGCTGTGCCAATTGGATTACAGTTCCGTTTTGCTTCTTCCAGTGTGTCATTGCATTT
Organism: Octomys mimax; assembly: GCA_002564305.1. Classification (NCBI taxonomy): domain Eukaryota; kingdom Metazoa; phylum Chordata; class Mammalia; order Rodentia; family Octodontidae; genus Octomys; species Octomys mimax. Next base: position 11,171 of record NDGM011212645.1, on the reverse strand, counting down.
GGAAGGATGCCTTTCATATTTATCTGCCTATTAATGGCTAAATGCTCCAGTGAAGTCTCTGACATAGGGTGACTGTATAGGCCTTGAAAATCTCGACTCTTGTGATTGGAACTTTTATAATGCTGAAGCAGAAATAAACAACCTTGAGTTGGTTATAAACCCATTAGAAAATATGTACACAGAGGAAATCCCAGATGCTAATTTCTAAAATGATACTAAGGGTCACTCCAATATTGTCTGCTTTTGATGGCATATTATGCATCACAAATGTATCAAGAATGATCATCTATCTCACAGCTTTAGCTGTCAGAAATTCCAAAAGTGTGGAGAATAGAAATGACACAATGATGCCAGCTGGGAAAAAGAAACTGACCAGAGCAGATGGGGTAAGCCTCCTATTACCTCTGCTTTTAGCATCGTGTCACAGACTAACCAGCAGCAGATAATTTGGAAAGCTCCAGCCCTTTGACAACACTGTTGACAATAAGCAGTTGAAATGTGTTAGAAGAGCCTCCTGTTTGGGAAGGTAAACATAACTCTAAGTGACAATGAACTTTTCACAGATCTGAGACTTCTCAGAAGAAAATCCTTGTCGATGAATGTAGGAAATAAAAGCATCAGCCTTTCCCTCACCTATCAGCCTCAGGGTTTAGGGGAGGATGTGGTGATGGGGGAGGCCACCTTTCTTTACAAGCACAAAGGGGATCCCTCTCCCATCTTCAAAGGTTGCTTCAAAGACCCTTTGGAGAAAAAAAAAACTGGCACAATTTAGACATTTGACATTCCTTATGCATACTGATACTGTGACTTCAAAAGCCCTTCGACCAAGCTGGTTAGGGAGGTGTTATTTATTTATTTTTACTAGGAAATGTTTTCTTTTCTCCCTCTTGCTTTGTTTTCTTAACCTGTAGAGTCAGTAGCTGAAGCCCACATCAAAAACTGCTTGATGGAGTTGTTAGAATGTTGTGTGTCTGAAAAGACTGCTAGATCTCAGTTCCCAATCCATGGGCAGCACTATTTTTGGCATTAATTTCCAAGCAAGTTTGAGGGAAAGGCAGTAACCAAAGGGAGCCAGAGCCAGAAGGTCCCATACAGACAGCAGACCAGTGGCCCATGGTTTAGGTTTGTTGTGTGGTATTCTAGCAGCTCATTGTACAGCTTTTACCTTGGCAGGTGGATTTTTGAAAAAAAGGGAAGCCCTTGTTTAGACAACTTTGGCACAGAGGCGTTGAATAGACTCACAAATTGTGAAACTCTTCGAAGAAGAAAAAACATGTGCATTTACATGAGCATTTAATTGATAGATTTCATGTCCTTCCTTTGCTGCTTATTCAAGTCATTCCGTAATTCAAGTAATTCTATCTGGGTGTATTTCACTTGCCCCAGCCTTTATGTAAATCTTAATTCAGAAGAATCACAGTTTGTTAGGCCTTTTCTTCCCCTCTGGATTTTCTATAAAACCCAAAAGCAGAAGTGCTGGCCTGCACATAACATAGCAAGTGTGGGATACAGTAAGTAATAATTGGATATTTGTCATAATGTTGCTTTTCTGGAACACTATTCATTAACCGCTCCATATTTAATTATGCTGAAATTAGCACGGGGGAGTCTCTGGCTAGTGTATTTGCACATGACATCAATTACGTCCTAATAAATTAATTTGCTTTTCAGGATTCACCAGAGGCACCGGTTGGGCCTCTGCGCTCCTGCTTGACTGTTCTGACTTTGAACAGGTTTATTCAGCTCCTGTCTGCTAAGCCCTACAGAAAAGCACAATGGCTGCTGATCGGCCTTTTATGGTTTATTAGAAACTGGTGGTCCGCACTGCAGCTCTGGTCAGTGATTAACCCGCGAGAAAACAAACTACACAAGGCTAAGTTGATGTTAGAGGAGGAATGAACTCACTTCATTAAGGCTTGAAGAGGAAACCTTTTCTCCTTCAGTGCTTGTTCAAAACTTTTCAGGTCTCTATTTAATCACGTAATTCTCTCTATTTAGCAAGAGAAGCCTGCTGCACAGCAAGTGGTCTTTTGCCACATGACAACTTAGAAAGATAAATTATATATAAATATCTTCATGGTTTTGTGCAGGGAGGAAACCAATTTTAGTATTACTCTGTGAAACTAATTTAGTTGTTTCTTTATTAAAGGAAATAGCTTGGCACACGCCATGCTACTTCATGTGCAACAACAGTGGTGTTCATATTTCTTCTGGGCTTCTCTTTCTTTGATAGGGTTATTGAAAACTCAGGTGAAAGATGACTCCCTCCCTCCTTCCCCGGAGCTCTAAACAAGAATTTGAAAGGGTCTGTGGAGGATAAGAATGAGGGCAAAAAGTCTTCAATAATATAGATTATTTCAAAATTGGAAGAAAATTAATCTCTTCCCAGCCTGGCCTGGATTTCAGGAAATGCTGCATTTTCTAGTATCTAATCGCTCTTCCTGCTTTCTTTCCCCTCATTCAGCAAATTAAACTTTGTGGATCATAAATTATAGCAGATGTAGATGCTCTAGGTTAGCTTTTGTCAATTATGCACTGCAGGGGTGGAGGGGATCTTCACTGTGTTGAAATAAAGGTTAATAAACTCATGTGATACATAATGTCAACAGATTTCAAAATGGTGCTTTTTTCATTCTACATTTAAAGCTGTAAATATCCCTGTTGTAATTTCTGAGAGCATCCTTACTTTATTCACTGTCCATTTTATTTCTTTCATTAAGCCTAAAGATAGGCACTTGATTGCCCCATACACAAACACACACATACACACCCCACTCTTAACACATGCATTGCTACGGGAAGAGATTTAATTAATCAAGAACATCCATAATAAATCAGTAGATTGCATATCAAGTAAAAAGTTTCATAAAATCACCATTATCATCAGATAGATGCAGATCTTCAGAAAAGTCACAGCCACTGGAGAATAAATCAAGGGGAAAGAGCAGAAGGATTCTACTGTGCTACAAGCTACAGCCTCCGAGCTGTGCACTACTGGCTGCTCTGCTGGCTGTTCTTAACTGGACCTTATTCATAAGCCTTCCATAATCATTGATTTGCTTTCCAATTACAATGAGTGTGTGGCAGGGCCAAGGCTCCTATTTTCTTACTTGTTCATTGTTCAATATATTGTCTGTATCTTCTTTTCTTCTCTGTCTGTGCTTTTACCCTCCCTTTTGTTGCAGTAAGGATCTTGCAAATATCTCCAGCTTTTCTTTGGCAGAGTAAAATTTCTGTTTTGGTTTCCATCTACATCTAGATAGTCTTTCTTTATGTCTCCCCTCTACCATCGCTTTATGTAGTGACTCCACCCTATCACTGTCTTTCCCCATCCCCTTCAGTAGCAAACAAAGTGATTAAAACTGTTGACTTGCTGACTTGGTGGAATGTTTTCATTTAGCTGTTTGATTCTCTCTTATACAAATATAATATTAGTGCCTCTTCAATGCTATTGTACACCATGAATCATGTTGGGAGTTTTGTGAAAATATAGATTCTGACTTTAAAGATATGTGGTGCTGCTTGAGATTCTGTATTTCTAACAAGCTTCCAGGGGATGCTAATGTAGTTTTCTCCTGAATCACAGTTTTAGACTGGCTTTTTGCAACCCCATATTGACAGCGAAGGAATTACATGGCATAGGTTATTAAAGAAGAAAACACTTAAGTCACTTAAGTCATGGTACAGAAAATTGAACAAACTTCTTGATGGCTGTTAAAAGGTACCCTATGTTAAAGCCTTGAAGTTAAGTAGATTTTTTTTAACACTCAGTCAAAAGTTTGCCACTGAACGCACATGCTTTTCTATATTTAAAACACATTAAACTCAATGATAACTATAGGCAAAGGAAAGGCATAGTTTTTCCTAAAGCCCACAATTAGGGGAAAAGATTGGAGCTCAGCAAATGACCTATCATTACAGGATTTTGAAATGTTAAAGAAATTCACCACTAAATCACATCTTGGTTGTATTTATTACAAAGAAAGTGTTCTCAGCTGGGTGAATACTTTAGCTCTATAAAGGCATTTCAGAAAAAGTCTTTTAATATTGGCATAAAATTTATTCTAATTCATTTCACTTTCTAAAACTTGCTGAGTACTGAGGTTATTAAATTGGATGATAGTCCAGAAATTTTTCTTAAAAAATGAAAATTCTATTCTCCCCTTTAACTGCTAAGACCCTTAGGGAAAGATTTTCTACAATTGTAAGCAATTTTTGAAAACAATCATTCTCAGTGTATCATATTCTTACTTATGTACAATCATAGTACAATAGGCTGTAATTTACAGCCTTATTGTTGTTATTCTAATATGTTTTGTTTTAATTAACACGTGGTGATTATATTATTTATGCACTACAGTGTGACATTTCATTTCATTTTTACAAGGTGTAATCAGATCAGGGTAATTGGCTAATTCGTCACCTTAGACATTTGTCATTTTTTATGTTGGGAACATTCAAAACCCTTTATACTATACTTATTTTTAAATATACAATTAATTGTTCTCCACTATAGTTACCTTACTGTGCTTTAGAACATTAGAAATTATTCCTTTTATCCAACTGTACCTGTTTAACCATAGTTTCTCCATCATCCATCCTCGAGCCCCATACTCTTCCAGGGCTCTGGAAATTGCTCTTCTAATTTCTATTTCTATGAGATCAATTTTTAAGATTGCACATATTGGTGAAAATATGAGGCATTTGCTTTCGGATGCTAATTTCACTTAACATAATGTCTTTCAGTTCAATCTATGGTTCTGCAAATGACAGAATTTCATTCCTTTCTAAATCCAAATAATACTCCAGTGTGTGTTTGTGTGTGCATATCACATGTTTTTAACTTTCATTAATCTTTTAATATATACTTAGCTTGATTCCATACCATGGCTAGTGCTAACAGCATTGTAATAAACAACTGAGTGCAAATATCTCTTAGATATTCGGATTTCAATTCTTTTGGATATATAGCCAGTGGTGAAATTGGTGAACCATGTAGTAGTTTTACTTTTGTGACCCCTTCATACCTGTTTCCAAGTTAGTTGTGATAATTTATATTCTCTCCAACCATATATGAGAGTTTCCTTTTCTCTGGATATTTGCCAGCAACTAATTTTTTAATGTATTTGGTACAGGGTCTCACTACACAGCTCTGATTCATAGTGCACTTCCTTTTTTCAGAGTCCCCGGAGCTGGGATTACAGGCATGCGCCACCATGCCTGGACTCAGTAGGTGGCTCAGTACCTCCAGGGGCATGGCAGCACAGCATGTGGTGCCCGGGGTTGAACCCTGGTCCCTACACTTGCCTAAGCAGGTGCCTAGTCCACTAAGCTATCTCACCGGCCCTTTGTCAGCAATTTTTACTTTTGTCTTTTTGATAAGAGGCCCTTTACCTGAGCTAACATATTTCATTGTGGTTTTGATTTGCATTTCCTTGCTGATTAGTGTTGTTAAGCATTGTTTTCTTCATGTACTTGTTGGCTATCTGTATATCTTCCTTGAACATTGTATACCCAGGTCATTTGTCATTTTTAAAATTGGATGTTTTGATGTTGAGTTGTTTGAGTTCATTATATATTTTGGATGTTAATCTTTCATTGGACTAATAGTTCACAATATTTTCTCCTATTCTATAGGACATCTTTTAACTGTTTTTTTCTTTTATTTTATAGGAGCCTTTTTTTTTCCTCTTCAGAACTGGGGGTTGAAATCAGGTCCTTGCACTTGCCAAGGAAGAGCTTAGTCCACTGAGCCATCTCCCTGGGCCCTAGAAGCCTTTTAGTTTCATATACTATAATGTGTCAGTTTTCTTGATTTAGATGTCTGTACTTTTGGGGTCTATGAAAAAAAGTATTTTCCCTTATATTTGCAGCATACATGATTAAATTCTTTATGAGAAGGTTTCAGGCATTATATTTGTCTTTGATAGATTTTAAATTGATATTTTTACATATTAGATGAGAGATAGGAGAGTCTACTTTCATTCTTCTGAAATATGGATACTCCATTTCCCCACCACAATGTGTTGAAGTCTTTTTTCTCCAGTGTACATTCATACTGTCTTCGTTGAAAATCAGTTGTATGTAAATATGTTGATTTATCTCCAGGTTCTCTACATTATGCCCATGATCTGTGTCAGTTTTTATGTTACTATCAGACTATTTTGGTTACTAAAGCTTTATAGTATGCTATGAGCAAAATTAAAATAGATGTAAGACTTCATAAAATGACAATCCAGCTCACAGGGCTGCCAGTAGGAATACCAGATGTAAGTGAAGCAGGATCATCATTGAGGAAACTTCCAAAAAAAACCTGATGGACTGAGATAGTGCTACTGAGTCAGGCCACATAAGATAGATTAAACATATAAGGTTCCTTGCCTCTCTTGCCTCCTATCAAACAGAGGATGCTGCAGCCTGGCAGCAAATTTGAGCAGCACACACTGGACTGAGTAACCAGAGAACTGCTCCCTCCACAATGGATCACCAGGTCTGTTTATTTGTTTGTCATGCACAAGGGTAGCTAACTGGAACCTCTAGGGACAACAAGGTTAGAGAATGCAGCATCAGTAGTATGAGGGCAGTGAGTGGAACAGCATGACTCCTACTGCCCATCAACCAACAGCTTGAGAGAGGGATGCCAATATATGGTATTTAAATAGCCTTGGACCTCAACCCAGCAATTAGTGGGAGGTGGCAGTCCTTCAATGGGAGAGAAGATTGAAGGGGGATCAAACAGCGTTGGGCTGTCTACATAGCTGCAGCAGAAGCAGGGAGTCAGCAAGGTTAGGGACCACAGTGGTGAAGGTGAAAGTGAAACAACATGACTCCTTCTCCCCACCACCAATGACTTGAGAAAGGGATGCTAATGTGTGAGATTTAAGCATCCTTGCACAGTGGCAGAGCATTGGAAAGTCAGCAATCCACCAACTTGTGAGGAAATTAAAGTAAGATACATTAGCCTTTGGCTGTTTCCACAGTGGTGGCAGAAGCAGTAAGGCAGGCAGCCCAGAGCAGTCTACCCCTCCCTACTCAGACAAAAAGTGTATGAGAGGACAGAGATGTGCCAGTAGAAGTGGAGACCAGAGTTCCCAACAAAGGAAAGAAATAAAATCCAAGAAACACGTTTAAGCAGGTATTCAGAAGATTAAAATTTCCACTGAAAGTATGGGCAACTGATTGAACCAAGGAGAGAACAGAACCTAAGACCTAAAAGACAAGCTTGCAGTTAACAATCACAAAAAGAGATTTCTTAAAAATAGCAAGGAACCATGAAAAATTAATCCAACAGCTGCAAGATGATCCAAAAAAGAACAACTTAGGGGTTATTAGAATCAATAAGTGGGGGCCTGCCCATTAGCTCAGTTGTTTAAGTGACTTCTTAAGCAAAGTAATCAGGATGCTGTGGTTTGATCCTCAGATCCTCAAGCCATACCAGACCTATCATGAAGGCATTCTGAGCTTCCCCCCCCCGCAAAAAAATCCACTAGAGTCAATAAGTAAGCAGAAGACACGCCCCCAGGGCATGCTGAGACAGCGATTGAGACTGGACGTGCTGGCGCATGCCTGGAATCCCAGTGTTTGGGAGGCTGAAAACAGGAGGATCCCTACAAGTCTGATCTATGTAGTGAAACCCTATAGACCCTGTACTAAATACAGTAAAAAAAAAAGAATGTAAAGGGATTTTAAGGGCCGCCGGTACAGTTCAGTGGACTAAGCACTTGCTTAGGTAAGCGCAGGGGCCAGGGTTAGATCCCTGGCACTGTATGCTGCACTGGCCCCATCCCAGGGCGCACTGAGCCAGTGATGGAGTTGAGGCATGGTGGCACACACCTGTAATCTCAGCACTAGGGAGGTGGAAATCAGGAGTATCACTGAATCTGAGCTGAGTAGTGAGACCCTGAACAAAAAAACCCATAAAATAAAATAATAATTTTTAAAAAGAAAGAAGACAGCAAAATTGTCTTAAAGAACATGTTCAAGAATTAATGGAGGAATACTTATCAAACACAGAAACAGAATATAACATACAAGTAAGGGAGGCATATAAAACTCTAATTAGCCAAGACCAGAATAAATCTACATTAAGGCATATAATAGCGAAGATCTCAACTATTCAGCACAACGGAATATTAAAAACTTTTAAAGAAACAAATTCCCTATAAAGTAAAGGTCATCAGAGTCATGGCAGACTTCTCAACACAAACCCTTAAGTCAAGGATATCTTGGAGTGAAGTATTTCAAGGCCCCAAATAAAAAAATGTCCAGATTGATATACCACACAGAGCTATCTTCTAAAATTGTTGGGGCTGGGGAGATAGCTCAGTGGAATAAGTGCTTGCCTGGCAAGTGCAAGGTCCTGAGTTTGATCTCTGGTACCACCCAAAAAAATTGTTTAACTACTTGCATGACAAAGAACAGCTGAAGAAATTTATAACCACCAAACCATCGCACCAAAATGTTTTGAAGGATATTTTAGAAAGAGATAAGTTAGACTACAACGCCATGAACTCCAACACAATGAATCCATCAGGCAAGGTAGGTTGATGAACAGGGAGAGGGGGAAGAAACAGAACCAAGAACAGGAAAATAACATGACTAAGATAAGACAACACACACACACACACACACACACACACACATTTAAATTATCTTAATTCACCAATCAAAGAAACAAATTGGAAGAATGCATCAAGAAACATGATCAAACAACAGGTTAAATACAAGAAACATTTAATGCGAAAAGGAATTCACACACTGAAAGTCAAAAGATGGAAAACAATATTCCATGTGGCAAGAACCCAGAAAAAAGCAGGGGTAGCTATTTTATTTGCAGAGTAAATTGAATTTCAAGTCACAACTGATTAATGAGACAAATGAAGTCTCAATTCTTTTAAAGGGAACAATCCAAGAGGAAGAGATAACAACTATAAAGATATATGCACCAAATTACAACACACTCAACTATATAAAACAGTAATGGATTACTATATAAAATAGTAATGGACAGGAACAATCAAATGAGCAGTAACACAGTTGTAATGGGGGACCACAATACCTCACTGTCACAAATAGACAAACTGGACAAAAAAATCAACAAACACTTTTCAATTTTTATTTATTCTTTTGAGTTCCTTCTTTAGGGAGACTATACAATATTTACACATGTGGATCTGGTTTATTTCACTTATGAGTAAGTCTTTAAGTTGCATCCATTTATATATGAAGGCTTTGAGTTTATTATTCTTAATAGCTGTGTAATACTGCAAAATATGAGAACTGAACAAAATCTTTGAGCAAATGGAATTAGTAGGTGTTTACAGAGTATTCCACCTCACAACATCAGAATACACTTTTTTCTCATCTGAGCATGGAATGTTCTCCAGAGTAGATCACATACTGGCTCATAGAACATGCTTAAGTAAATACAAAAGAATTGAAATTGTACCATGCATATTATTATATCGTAGTGCATTGACATTAGAAACAATGGCAAAACCTCACAAAACTCCATAAACACACACAAATTAAATAGCATCCTCCTGAACAATCAATTTGTCACAGATGAAATTAAAGAAGAAATTAAGCAGTTTCTACAACTAAATGATAAAGCACAAATGACGTACCACAACTTATGAGATGCAATGAGAGCAGTCCTAATAGAGATATTTATGGTATGAATGCTCACATCAGGTAAACAGGATGGAACTGAATGTTGAACTGCAAACTTCTTGAAAAAGCATAAGACAAACAAATATTATCAATAAAGTCAAACTCATATATTCTGGTAGATTTGTTGCTGAATTCTTTAAGAAAATTGGAGAGGATCTAATGTCATGACTCTTCAAATTCAATGAAAATGTAAGGGAAACAATACTTCCAAAGTTATTCCTGGAAGCAAAACTTACCATAATACTAAAAACAGGGAAAATCCAACCAAAAAATAAAATGACGGGAAAATCTCTCTAATGAACATAGAAGCATAAATCCTAAATAAGATCCTGACAAACAGAATGCAGCAAATCATGAAAATTATACACTGTGGCCAATTAGGATTCATCCTAAGAATTCAGGAATGTTTTAATACATGCAAACCAATAAATGTAGTACACCATATTGACAGAACTAAAGAAGAAAGTTACATGATCATATCAATAGATTCATTAAAATTATTTGACAATGCGTAAAGCCTATTCATGATAAAAATCTACAGAACATTGGAATAGGTGATTTTCACCTGATAAAGGCCAAGCATGACAAACTAATAGCCAACATCATAGTAAATGGTCAAAAACTGAAAGCTTTGCACTCTAAAATCAAGAATAAGACAAGGGTGTCATATATATATATATATATATATATATATATATATATAGAGAGAGAGAGAGAGAGAGAGA